>CATIWQ010235325.1:0-42353 GCA_949673415.1 Euphorbia schlechtendalii
TTGATTGGATATTATTGTATTAATGATATATAATAGGAAAGAAACTATATAAGAGCACACATAAAATTTGATCAAATAATGTTGTTTTATGACAAAAAAAAATGTCAGAAATTATAATTTGTGACTGAACAATTGTTGTAAGCTAATCAAAAGTCGTACTAATTTTGTTACGGTAAAACTGTCACAATAATCAAAGTTGTCATAATTTTGTGACAGATAAATTTGTCAAAAAAATGTCAGTTATTTATGACAGAAAATAGGTAAAAAAACCATCATAACTTTGACGGAAAAACGGTCACAAAACCGTCAGTATTTGTGACAGTATTTCCGTCACAAATACGACACAAAATCTGTCATAAAAACTGTCAGTAAATTAGTGACGTTGCTTTTTCTGGCAGATTCTAAACCGTCACAATGTCTGTCACAAATGCAATTTGTGACAGAATTGAGTATTAGTCACGGAAAAATCGGTCACAGATCCACGTTTTTTTTGTAGTGCTAGAATTAGAAACACAATGAGACAGCGTCACCTAAGATTAGGGTCACCCATGTTTGTGTCCTCACACATGAATGTCTTGGAACACCACTCCCAAAAACATAAGGTATAACACACTGTTTTACCCAAATTTGGACTCTCAAAATTCAAAAGCGTACCATCACTCGGATGATACGCGATCATTTATCATTTTTCGATCTGTTTGTTTCAAAAGGATTGGCAAGCTTACTGCCTTTCTCGCTAAAATGGTTTCATAGGGTATAACACCTTGTTTTACTCGAAATTGAACATGTCGAGAGCAGTCCACAAATGATTAGTTCTCAAAATCAAAAGCGCGTTATCACTTGGATAATACGCGATCACTTATCATTTTTCTGTCTGTTTGTTTCAAAAGGATTGTCAAACACATACTTTCATCTTCAAGATGTAATCCCATTAAAACGATTTTGGAATGCTTATTGCTACTTGAGTAATAGGCAAACTTCGCTGTTTTGTTTCAAATGGATTGGAAAAACGCGAGCCTATTACCACACGGGTAATATGGCAACCCTTGTTTGTTTCAAAAGGATTGGCAAACATATACTTGCATCTCCAGGATGCAACCCCCTTAAATTATTCTAGAATGCCTATTGCTACTTGAGTAATAGGTAAATTTCGCTATTTTGTTTCAAATGGATTGGCAAAACGCGAGCCTATTACCACACGGGTAATACAGCAACCCCGGTTTGTTTCAAAAAGGATTGGCAAACCATTTTACGATCATCATGGCATGCTAACCCTTGTGACGTAGCCATTTCATGAGCATCACATGCACTAGTCCATAATCAGTTAAACATGCATTTCACTTTTGACGATAGAAATTATCCTTGCTTCAGTTAATTCTCGGAAGCGATCGAGTAGTCAGCTCGTTCGGACCTCTCCCATCGTGGCTCACCAAACAAAATCATTTGTAGAAAGTCTCCAGCACATAAATTCCAGTGAGGACTCGGGTTCAGATTCGGGTTCAGGGTTCAGCTCAGGACGGAGAATGGTGAACAGTTCGGGGAAAATCAGTGGAATGGCAGACCAACAAAACGCGCTAGAGGGAACTAATCAACTAGACCAAGGTGGATCTGTTACCTCCCAATCTACGATAGGCCAAGAAATAGCCAACGCCCTCAACGCGTTTCTTCATAGTGACCAGTTCATTCAAGCTATCTAGTTCCATTCTCGCCCTAGACAGCCAGAGGGCAGGGTGCCAGACCAAGAGCCCATCGGTAACCTCCAAGATCCTGCTGCTACCACCCACCCTGTGGCTGGGAGACCTGGCTTTACCCCTCACATCCTCTCACCTCCTAGCGCGCAAGTCGAAGTTGGCCAGGCAGGGCCCACGTTCCCTCAAACACAGTCCCCTTTTCAATTAGGATAGAATGGCTTCAGAGCCGGCCACCTAATGAACAGTATTGGTCGGATGACAGGAGTGGCGGATTAGTTGATTGTAGAATTGCGAGCTCAGCCAGCGTAACCGAGTTACCATCAGGGGTCTCAACAAACCACAGCCATAGCAGGGCTGGGAGCACCATCTTCAAGGTTCATTCCATGTATGTAAACGTCCTATCCTCCACTGGGATCTTTCCCAAGTTTCCAAGCTCCGCCTTAAAATTATGGCTCAAATGTCAACCCTTTGGCTATGCAATACTAGGGGAAATTCCCGCCTCAACCAACTTATGCTGTTTTTCCCAGGAGCCCAGTATATCCCCAGGCTCCATATAGTCAGTTCAATGGTTCAGCCAGGCAGAAGGCTGGTTACTCAGTTCCCCAACCCAGTATGGAAGAGCTGTGGTATCAGTTCTTGGCGACCCACGCAGCATAGCACCCAAGCTTCCAGGCCACCTCCTACCCGGTGCCATCCACTGCACCAAGTGATGAGTGGCTCCCCGAGAACTTTACCATGCCAGAGATAGTGAAATTTGATGGGGAAAGCCATCCTCAGGCCCACTTAACTAATTACCAAATGGTAATGAGAGCCCAACGAGTCAGTGACAAAATGCTGGCAAAAATGTTCATAGTCACGTTGCCACCCCCGTTCAATCGATGGTACAACAATCTACCCCCGAAGGTGTCCCAAAACTGGGAGTGCCTTTCAACAACTTTGATAGAGCAATACGGCTTCAATTCTCAGATGAAGGTGAATATGCAAAACCTGGAGGCCGTGAGATAGAAACCAAGAGAGCTGTTCAAGTCATACTACACCCGATGGATGGCTACACAGGTGTTGTTGAAAGATCATCTTAGTCTGCTAGAGATGATTGCAAAATTGATAGCTGGAGCCCTGCTGGAATACAGAGAGAAGCTAGAAACGGATTCCTACCCCTCTTATAACGTAGTATTTAAAAAGGCCGAATGAAAGGAGTGGCTAGAATTCCTCAAGATGACACCTAGGGAACAACCAAGCGGTGAGTCATGGTCCCGGAAGAATGATTCAGGGGCATCATCCTCCAACCCTACGCAGCCGAAGGGGAAGCAAGCTGATGACTACTAAAAGGTGACCATTAGGGAAGAAGACCCTCCGCATGTGGAGGATGAGAAGGCTAATGATAATTAGTATTTTTAAACTCTTTTATGCTTAACAAACTCTGTCAATGAGACTTTTGAATCTTCGAAAGCTTAAAACTTTGCTTGCTTGATATTCTATCAATGACATCATGCATTCTCATAAGCATATACATATTGTTTTTAGTACATGTGACACATCATTTCATGAAATTAATTTGGGTATAAATGGATTTCCCATAATAAATTCAAATGATTTGACTCTTGAGAGAAAGTGAGAGATAAATACATGTACTTAGACAACGCTTGATAGCAATTGCCTCATCGTACAAAGATGAAAGATCAAAGGAAAGATCTCCAAACATGAAACGTCCACTGACTCACGCAACGATCAAAAGGATCGGAGCTACAACAAGGCCAAAAATGTTGACCAAGAAAGTTGGGATCAAACAACCGGTGCAATGCTACAAAGGAGGAGTCGGATCATTGAACACATGAACAACTCCATCACCACCATTCATAAGACCAACCAACTAGCTCAATTCAACAAAGAAGGAGTTAGATCGTTGAACACGTCAACAACTCCAAACTACCGATGCAATGCAACAAAGAAAGTGTCAGATCGTTGAACACGTCAACAACTCCGTCACACAAATCACCACCATTCAAGGGACAATCAAACGAAATTCAATACTAAACATAAAAAGGAGCCAAACCGTTGAACACGTCAATAGTTCCTTCACACAACTCGCTACTATTTGTGGGATAATCATAGCATCATCGAAGGAGACGCCAATGATCAAGAATCATCATCATGTACATCTCAAGCCAGCGAAGCGGCTTGAGCAACAACTAATCGATCAGAAATGCTGAACGACACAACAACTGAAGTCATGGACATCAACAGCGACTGGTCTACCAAGTTGACCAAGTCTTAAACAAATTGCTATCACGTATAGGTGAAAGAAATAAATCAATAAAAAGCGGTACCACCAAAAAAATAAATTTGTATTTAGTCTGTCAATTAACACTTGGTTAGTTGAGCAAAAATCAGGGCTTCTTTTCAAAACACAAAAGAATAGTCCGCTGAGTTGAAAACTCGAAAAGGGCAGTTCAGGCAAAACTTAGGACATTGAGAGAACCACATTGGTTAAAAAAACCTGAAAAGGCTAATCAATGACAAGAGTCAAATCATTTGAAACATTTATACCCCTGTTAAGTTCATCAATGAATTGTCATTTTTACTGAATCTTTATGCATATGCTTATTTTGATTGCTTGCATGCCAATGGTAGAATATCGCAAGTAAACATCCACAAAGAAAAACAAATAAACAAAATGAAATAAAGAAAAATGGGTCTGCTGGATTGAAAACCTGAAAGGGTGGCCTAGGCAAAAATTAGGACAAGGTTCGATAAGTTGAAAACCCGCAAGGGCGATCTATGCAGAAATTAGAACCAACATCAAATTCATCATCTCCTCCTCTGAATGGTACGTGCAACACTTCAGACAAACGTCTTCCAGATGATCGTCACCAACACAGTGCGGAATCAACGACTCATATAGACTTTCCTCAAACCAGATCCAAGCTTTGAACTCGAATTTGATTCAACGAACCCATGGTCGTCGCTCTGAGGGAGTCACTCTTGGAATCCTCAATGGGACAAACCCTAGGGGCAACCAAGCACAAGCATGAGGGAAGGCTCTTCAATGAATAAAGTCAACAATGCCTACAACAAACAAACATGCATCATGTGATGAATATTGTTCATGCATAAAGTCATTCATACATGCATACGCATCATGAAACTTACAGGTGAAGGCGATGCTAAATCAAGGCAACACTGTCCTAGTGAACAAGGATCTCCACCTTCACATGAGGAACCTACAAACAAGACGATGGCCCATTCAAGCCTAAAGTCAATTCAAAGCCTACCTAGGCCTCTTTCAAGCAGCATTGCAACATCATAAAAGCCTCCCAAAACAACGGAGCAATCATTGGGACATCCCCGAAAATCTCAAACTCGAATTTTCACATTTATCATGGGCCTGAAGAAAATTTCTCAGAACCCTCATGTTTTAATTCTCGATTGAAGGGGAAAAAATTTTTTGCTTTCGTCAATCTCAATCAAGGAATTAAAACATATTTCACAAGCATCTACTAATAAAGTAACTCATTCTTGCAGGTACCTCTTTAACTCACAAGGGGCATCCACCGCAGACTTTCAACAATCCACATACCCTCTAGGACTTTTTACAGTCTAAATCTTATTCAAACTTTTTACAATCAATGGACTTTCTATAGTCCTCTTTCATTCAAATTTTTTACAGTCATCCAAACCTTCTACGGTTCAAAATTCTTGACTTTTTATAGTCATCCGAACCTTCTACGGTTCAAAATTCTTGACTTTTTACAGTCATCCGAAGCTTCAACGGTTTAAAATTCTTGACTTTTTACAGTCATCCGAACCTTCTACGGTTCAAAATTCTTGACTTTTTATAATCATCTGAACTTTCTACAGTTCACACCTTGTCCCGGCCTTATCACGGTTAGCGAATTTCAACGAAGACTCACAACAGTCAATGTATCATCAAAGGCATAGAGCATATGGCTTTCATCCTTTCCCCAGCAGTTCCGAGTGTCACGGTAAACTCACAAGGGGCATAAAATTCAAACCACAATGGTCAACCATCCCACAGCGGATTTCAACGAAGACTCACAGCAGTCGACGTGTTATCAAAGGCATGGAGCACATGGCTTTCATCCTTTCCCCAGCAGTTCTGAGAGTCACGGTCAACTCATAAGGGGCAATTATTGCCAAACGGGCAATTCATAAGGGGCATCAAGAGACCAATCTCGAAAGACGTCGCACCAAGATGAAAGCTTCCATCCATCATCCCCAAAGAGTGCAAACCACGACCGGGCAGGTATTATCTCTAAACCCCGCTGCTCTTTCAATCGTGGGACCATACTGATCTCATATCAGCAGTGATCCCACGAGGGGTAGCCTGTGAGCATGGGATTTTTACTCCCTACTCGCGAGTTCAATAATGAAGTTATAATTTTTCCCATGTTAGCTTTTCACACTTTGCAGGGTCCTGAAATCATCCGGAAATCATCTACCTTGTTTCTTTGGGCCTCCTTTCCCTTTAGAAAGTCCAAACTAAGAAAAGCCCACTACTTTGATCGACATCGTTAACGATATCTATAAACATCGTTAATGATATCAACCATTGTTGTTAACGATATCGAGTTGGCGGGCAGACTAAAATATCAATTTCTCTTATTTTAACCAAAACAACCCATCTACACCCCATAATTATGGGTTGTCCACCTGACAACCTGTCAATATGAGCTGCCACAACCCACTTAGTCAACAAAAGGTGGGAGAAATTAGGCAAAATGGACAAAAATAAGTGGGTGAAACACTTTGACAAAGAGGTGGACTTTTGGATTGAAGGGAGCCCATAAGGGCTGAAATATTAAACAAAAAAGGGGAGAGCAGCTAGGAAAAAATGTGAGGGGAGGCTGTCAAAGAAAAAAAAAAGAAACTTGGAGATTTTAGAGCATTTCTAAGATCTAAACCCAAGGGAAGAAGTAACTCTTTTTCTTTCCTTTCTCATTTCACACAAACCAAATCCCGGAAGTTTCAGCCTTCCCACTAAAGGAGAATTTTACTCTCCATTTCCGCAAAAAAACCGGCAAAACCGAACCAAAGAAACGAGGAGGTCTTTCCGGGTTTTTTGTGGACCAAACAAAGTGGATTCATAGCTACTGGGTAAGCCTCTGAGTTCTTAGATTCGTGCTTGCATTTACATTCTTTTTGTTTTGAAGTTTCGTTTTGTTTTCGGTTATTATCATTTTCTGCGCACCATTCTGTTCTTAAAAATATTTTGCTATTTTATTTAAATTAAAATATTCTACACATCTTGAGCTTTCTGGAATGGTAAAGATCATCAAAATTCGTTAAGTATAGCAAAAGTTATGGTCATTTGAAGTTTGGATTATGGTTTTTGTTGTTTTCTACTGTTTTTTGTGTTTTCATGTTGGTCTGGAAAATCGATACCGTTAATGATATCAGGTGATATAGTTGAACAATATCACATGATACCGTTAACGATATCAGTGCTGGCAGAATGCATTTTTACTTTGTTTCGCTCTGTTTCGAATCGTTCGAGCCCGGAATGACCCGCTGAGACTATTCTAAGTCTGAAAACACATCATTGGGGGTAACAAACCTCTAAATTTTAATTATTTGGATCTATGTTTGATTTATTAACGTGCATGTTTGGCCTAGATTTACATTTCTAAACGTCATTTTAGGTCACCCCTACGAAGGGAACAAAGTGTGTTCCCAGATAACTATCCTCACCACTTTGCCATGCGGTCATTTTCACTAATAAAATCGACCAACATACGTGTAAATAAAAATGAACCATTTTTATTTAAAGTAACAACTTTAAATCGCCGATGTTTTAAGTAGGCCACACGGGCCTCGCTAAAACCAAATCGAACATACGTGCCATATCTCGTGCTAACCTTTGTGGATGTAGGTTAGACGTATGCCTAGGGTTTACTTTCCTTCGAGTATCGCATTTTAATCATCTTTGGGAATGTAATTAATAGATTAGGGGGGCGGTTACAACCCCTGAGTTCTGTAACTTATTAATTCACTTTTCCGCATTTACTTAATGCTTGATGTATGGACTTACCATTTTATGCATGCACGATGAATATAAACTAAAAATGCCTAGTTTAGTTCAAATATTATAAACGTGGTTTCTCACTCATAGTGTAATTTAACTCAAATGATGACAAAATAGATAACTCATCCCGGACCTGAATCTCTGAACTATGGTGTCGCTTAGGCTTAACGGATCTAGGCTGTACCGAAATTTCCCGGCAGAGCTGATCCGGGTGGCGACTCTGAGTACCATAGGCTAGAGATTTTGATCTCGAGTCTTTTGAATTTGCAACGCATTTTCAAACAAACCACGGTTTCCCTTTTGGGAACCTCTTTTCCAATGTGCTTTGTCGCATCATTTTCAAAAACCCCACGCCCCATCTCACGTGATCGGTGCCTCGTAGCGTTCACGCGGGACCTCCGGGAACATCGTCTGCTCATAGATACCCAAAGGAAAATTAAAATCCTAAACATACTTCTAACCTGCATCCACAAAGGTTAGCACAGGGGATATCACATATGTTCAATGTTGAATTTAGCGAGGCCCGTGTGGCCTAATTAAACATCGAAGATTTAAAGTTGTTAATTTAAATAAAAATAGTTCATTTTTATTTACAAGTATGTTGGTTAATTTTATTAGTGAAAATGACCGCACGGTAAAAGGTGAGGTCTGTTATCCGGGAATATATTTTATTCCCTTCGTGGGGGTATTCTAATTCAAAAATTAAAAAGAAATAAAAGAAGAATGAGAGAATTACAACATTATTTACAACAAAAAAGGAATAAAAATAATTCCTAGGTCGACAAATAAAGATGAGAAAGAGATGAAGTAGAAGATGAACATGGAATTTGTAGTTCTAGGAACTCAGAGGGTTACCCTTGCGGTATGAATCCACTTCGGCGTATCCGTTCGGCCTTTGGAAGTCCTCCTCGTCCTTTAGTTTAGGTAAAATTGATGATGTAAAAGTCCAAAAAATTTTCATTTAATTCTTGGAATTTTAGTGTAATTTAATTAGAAAATACATGTTTATTTATCCAAAACGATAATCAGACTCAGGTTCTAAATTTGTTTTAGACCCGAGAATATCTGAGGATTTAAGAAGAAAAGTAGATGGAAAAAAGATTTGAAAACAATTAAAATTTGGAATCCAAACGTCTTTTGGATCCGAATATATTTGAAGAAAATATTTATCCGAAAGATAATCAGACTCGGGTTCTAAATTTATTTTAGACCCGAGAATATCTGAGGATTTAAGAAGAAATAGATGAAGAAATTTGATTAAAAGATGAAGAAATTTGGGATCCAAAAGTGTTTTGGATCCAAGAAAATGTTAGAAGAAAAGAAGAAATTATTATTTGTATTTTTTTTATCTGAAAGAGAATTTTTCTCTGAATTTATTTTGAGCCCCCTTCAATCCAAAAAGGTCCAACTATTTATAGAAAAATCCTGAAAAATCCAAAAAAGGTAAAAAAGTTTGGCGACCTCGCCAAACTCGCTGGCGAGCTCACCAGACTACCTGGCAAGGCTCGCCAAGGTCTAGCAAGCCTCGCGAGGGACCTGGCGAGCTCGCCAGCGAATTTGGTGAGGTTGCCAAACTCTTTGGCGATCCAGCCAAACTTTTTTGCCTTTTTTGGATTTTCCGGGATTTTTCTATAAATAGTTGGACATTTTTGGATTGAGGGGGGCTCGATATTTCAGAGAAAACTCTCTTTCAGATAAAAAAAACACTGATAAAAATACTTTCTTTTCTTCTAATTTTTTTTCTTAGATCCAAAACACATTTGGATCCCAAATCTTTTCATCTTTTTATCAAATTTCTTCATCTTCTTTTCTTTAAATATCCTCAGATACTCTCGGGTCTAAAACAAATTTAGAACCCGAGTCTGATTATCTTTCGGATAAATATTTTCTTCAAAGATATTCGTATCCAAAAGATGTTTGGATTCTAACTTTTAATTATTTTCAAAACTTCTCTTCATCTACTTTTCTTCTTATATTCTCAAATATTCTTGGGTCTAAAACAAATTTAGCACACGAGTCTGATTATCTTTTGGATAAATAAACACTTATTTTCTAATTAAACTACAATTAAACCAAAACGAACAAGGAACACTCCCGGGGATCGAATGGATACGCCGAAGTGGATTCATACCACAAGGGTAAGCCTCTGAGTTCCTAGAATTGCGGATTCCATGCTTTCAATTGCTTCATTTCTTTCTAATTTTTATTTTTGACCTAGGAATTATTTTTATTCCTTATTATTGTAAACAATGTTGTAATTCTCTTCATCTTCTATTTCTTTTTAATTTTTATGTTAGAATACCCTCACGAAGGGTAAAATATATTCCCGCATAACAGACCTCACCTTTTGCCATGCGGTCATTTTCACTAATAAAATTGACCAACATACGTGTAAATAAAAATGAACTATTTTTATTTAAATTAACAACTTTAAAATCTTTGATGTTTTAATTAGGCCACACGAGCCTCGCTAAAATCAAATCAAACATATGTGATATCCCCTGTGCTAACCTTTGTGGATGCAGGTTAGATATATGTTTAGGCTTTAATTTTTCCTTCGGGTATTGCACATATTTTTGAGGAAATGTTATTAATAGGGTAGCGGGTGGTTGCATCCCCCGATTTTTGAAAGCCTTTTAATTTTATTTTCTGCATTTACTTATTGTTTTGTGGATGAATTTACTGCTTTTTCTATACGTGAATCATGCATGTAAACTCGAAAAATAACCTAAGTGCGAATATGCATAACTAAGAAAATACGGTTTTCGGTAGATATAATATAATGTGATCACATAAGATATAAGCAACTTATCCCAGACCCGAATCTTTGTATCTTGATGGGCCGTCCCCCGGACGTTAAGCCTCACAAGACTAATTCATGGAAAGAGCTAATCCAGGTGGCAACTCCACACTAAGAGACGGCGGATTTGGGTTTGAACCAATCTAAAACGTTTTTCACCTTCTCTTTCAACCTTTTTTCCAGGTCCTCGACCCGGCGCACCTTTTTTTAAAACACCCCGGTGGACCACGCCTATGAAATCGCGCTCTCTCGGCCCATCGCTTTGTGTCACCTGCTCACAGTCCCTCTTGTCTGTGTCTATTCCACAATATTGGAGAGAAGCCATTAGAGAATTATCTAAGAACAAGACTTGGGAACTTGTTGTTTCCCAACAAAAAAGAAGTTGGTAGGTTGCAAATGGGTCTTCACTATCGAACACAAGGCGGATGGCTCGATAGTTAGATACAAGGCTCGGTTGGTTGCAAAAGGTTTTACTCAGACGTATGGAATAGACTACTAAGAAAAATTTGCTCCTGTTTCAAAGATGCACACCGTCAATCATATTATCATGTGCTGCTAATCTTGATTGGGACTTACACTAATTCGATGTCAAAAATGCATTTCTTCATGCAGACTTGGAAGAAGAAGTTTACATTAATATTCCTCTTGGATTTGAGAACCATGAGAGTGAAGGGAAAGTTTGTAAATTGAAGAAAGACATGTACAGTTTGAAGCAATCTCCAAGAGCATGGTTTGACAGATTCAGCAAAGCCATGATTTCATTCGGTTACAAACAGAGCCTAGAAAATCATACTCTCTTCATAAAACATCAATGTGGTAAGGTCACATTACTCATAGTATATGTTGACGATATAGTTATAACAGGAGATGACAACAAGGAGATAGCTCAACTGGAAAAATTGTTAGCCTACGAATTTGAGATTAAAGCTCTGGGAAAGCTCCAATATTTCTTGGGAATTGAAATTGCTAGATCAAGAAAAGGGATCTACATTTCTCAAAGAAAATACATCCTAAACTTTTTGACAAAAACCGGGATGTTGGGTTGCAAACCCATAGACTCTCCTGTTGAAAGCTATCACAAGCTTTAATTTGGGATTAGAAAGTCAATAAACAAGGAGAGATATTAGAAGCTTATGGGTAAGCTCATATATGTTTCACACACAAGACCAAATATAGCCTACGTAGTTAGCTTGGTGAGTCAATTTATGCATAGCCCACGGGATCCACACATGCAAGTCGTCTTTCGTATCATGAGATGCTTGAAGTCCACACTTTGAAAAGGCCTTCTTTTGTAAAACCATGGTCATCTCCAAGTTGAAGTATTTACAGATGTTGATTGCGTAAGATCCCTTTATGATAGAAGATCTACTTTCGGTTATTGCACTATAGTAGGAGTAAATCTTGTCACTTGGAGGAGCAAGAAACAAAATGTTGTTGCTAGATCAAGTGCGGAAGCAGAATATAAAGCCATGGCCCAAGGTATTTGCGAGACTCTCTAGCTAAAGAAACTGCTTGAAGATATGAAATTGGAAGAGGATGGAGAATTATCCCTATATTGTGATAACAAAGCTACTATCAGCATTGCTCATAACCCAATTTAGCATGATCTAATAAAACATGTTGAAATTGATCGGCATTTCATCAAAGAGAAATTGGAGGATAACAACCTTAATCTAGTCTATGATTCTTCCAAAGAAAAGTTAGCAAATGTCCTCACAAAAGGCCTCGACAAGTGCACTTTTCATACATTAATTTCCAAGTTGGGCATGTGAAACATCTTTGCACCAACTTGAAGGGGAGTGTTAACAGAATCAACTATGTTTTGTTCCTAATTAGGGATAATCTATACATATATGTATTTATTTTTTTGATAGGCAAGAATACTTGGTAAGCAAGCATATTAGTAGTATAAATAGCATTGTTTGTAACATGTTTTCTACACAAGAGAAATAACAAATATATTCTCATATGAAATCTTCATTGAGTTCACTACACCCATTCATGACATGATTAGATTTTGCGATACAGATAAACCACGTCTTCATTTGGTGTATGAGATATGGGATATTATGATTGAAAAGGTTAAGGTTGCAATCTTAACACGTGAAAGTAAGGCATTATGGGAGAATTTCAAGTTTCTATAATGTTGTCCATGAAATTCTTGTAACTCGTTGGAGTAAGAACAACACCCTCTTCATTATTTAGCTCATTCTCTCTATTCAAGGTATTTCAATCTCTCTTTATGTATGTTTACTTATTATTTTCCTGTTGACATAATCAATATATATTAAGTAATTTATTTTGAAAGGTTTTATAGTCTGGAATGGCTTGGACAAGATACCATAAGAACCTCTCCTAATTTAGATAAAGAGATCTCCATCGAAAGAAAGAATTATCTTCATCGTTTGTTTGAATGTAATGATGCATGCAAGAAAATAATCGAAGAGTATGGCCTTTTTATCTCAATGTTGGCACTTTTGATGACTCGTCAAGTATAATGAGTAACTCATGGACCCTACAATATGGTGGTTCAACAATGGTTCATCATTTCCTTTACTAGTAAAGTTATCCCTCAAATTACTTAAACAACCGCCCTCATCTTCATGTTTCGAATGAAATTGGAGTACTTATGCCTTTATTAACTTGGCAAAGAGGAATAGGTTACTACCAAAATGTGCAGAAGATCTTATTAATATCCACAACAATCTTAGATTATTATCTAGGAGTTCATCTCAATATCAAGAAGGGAAATCTAAATATTGGGATGTTGATGGAGATGCCTTTGGAATTTTAGAAGAATTCAACGTGCTTGAATTTGCAGATCTTTCTCTTAATGAGTCCGAGTTAAAGAAAGTTACAATTTTTTAAAAGAAGATGTGGAGAATGCAAGCTAGTTTCATTAGTTACTTACTTATTTTGGATTGGTATTTTGTTATTTTGTAAGACTAGATGATTATGGATTATATGAATGTTTGAATAATTATATAATTATGGACAATTTTACATTTTTACTACTCCCTCCGTCTACTAAATATTGTCGTTTTAACTAATTCACCATTTTTAAGATAACAACTAACCAAATGAGATAATTTACTAGTTTACCCTTTCATAAATGTCCTAATCAATTTTCAAGACTATTAATTTATTCAATAAAAATAATTTGGCCTATGGTCTTCTTTTCTTATTGGAGATTAGAATATAATTATCTTGGAAGTTGAACAAATTAATAGGGGTAGGAATGAAAAACTTGGAAAAAAAACATCTTGAAAATACAAAATGACAATAAAAAAGAGATAACGAAATCCCTCTAAAACGATAATATTTAGTAGACGGAGGGAGTATTTTATGTAGTCGTTATATCCCGACCGTGTCCAAATGCATATTGTGGATCAGTTTCGGTTTTCCGTAATTCTAGAAATTTTGAGTTCGGTTCGGTTTCGATTATTATAATGAAACAAAAAAAAAATTGAAATGTTATTAGTATTCCTAAATCCTAAATAAGAAAGAAATGGTTTCCTTTACAACTTGGGTGAATATTAATTTTTTACTGTAGTTGTGATTAAACTTTAATGTTTGCTTTTTATTAGAAAATTTTTTACTAGTTTGTTTTATTCTTTGTGGTGAGAAATTTATATTTTTATTCTATGAATTTTTATATTATTTGATGAATTAAAATTGTAATTGTTGTATTATATTCTAAATTCTGAAATTCAATTACCATCAAATTTTGTAATTTATTGAATTTGAGTGATTCGATTATAAGTGAACTGAATCGAATAAAAACCAAACCAAATTATATTCGGTTCGATTCACACCGAAACGAATATAATTCAGTTCAGTTTCATTTTTCATTTTTCTAGAATTTTTGTTTACGGTTCGGTTTGGGTTTAGTTCGGGGTTGAACCAAATTGGGTTTTGCTTACCCTTATTGGAAACGCTTCTTAACATCAACAAAGACCATTGGAGATAGTTCACGAGTTCTAGCTTAAGAGTTTAAGCGAATTGAAGAATGGATGTGCAAATACGTAATTGAATGATTGAAGAGCAAAACAAGTAGTATGATTCTGCTTTCGTTGATATAAATCAGAGACACAAGGATTGTGTAGATCAAGTTATTAGTAAGTAGGAGATGATATTGGAAGAAATGAAGATGTTATCTGCAGCAATCCCTAGCTCATTGCACACTAACCCAATCTCCAAACCACACCAGGTAAACCTCGAAACTGAATCTCTGGCTGGATATCAGTTAATTATAAGGTTTACGAAAGTTGAGTTTCCTATAATTGATGGAGAAGATCTAGATGGCTGGCTTTTTCATTTTGAGAGGTTTTTTTTACATAAATCGCACCCTTATAGCATCTAGAGTCAAATTAGTTTCTCTACATTTGTTAGGGAGAGCTTTAGAATGGCATCAAACACTAATGAAAGAAAAAGGAGTTGCAAATGAACTCCTATGGGAGGAGTATTTAGCACTTTTTAAAAATCCATTTGGCTAGAGGATTTACACAAATCCACGGGCAGATCTGAAATAGTTAAATTGGATCTGTTAGTGAACATATGGAAGCATTTGATGCTAGTGCGTGTAAGGTGGATTTGAGTGAAGAAGATATGTTGAGTATGTTTTTAAGTAGACTCAAAGATGAGATCGAATTTCCTATTTTGATGCTCTCATCTAAAAACCTTCAACAAGCCTATAACCTAGCCAAAATCAAGGATGCTTAATTATATTCTCAAAAAGTAGGCAAAACCTTTAATACCAAATTTCCTGCAAGCATAACTCCATTTCAGCCTAAACCTCTAGCTAAGTCAAACTGAAATCTTTTATTTTACCTTCTCCAACATAGCCTAAATTCCTTTCCCAAACAACCACCCCATTCAACAGTAGTAGAGTGAGGAGATTGACTAAGAAGGAAATAGCAGAAAAAAAAGTTAAGAATCAATATTTCCGGTGCGAGGAGATGTATAAACAGAGATACAACTGCACAAAGAAGTATTTGCATTTGATTGTGGATTGTTCTGTGAATGGAAATGGTGAAGTAAATGAAGTGGAGGAGTTGGAAAAGACAAAAGAGGAAGAGACATTAAATTCTCTTCATGCTATGGAGGGGAGAGTTGGGATACGGTTTAAAGAATCATGAGATTAACTGGAAGTTGCAAGAAGAGGAGATTGCACATACTTGTGGATACATGAAGTACTTCTAATGTACTCAACCTTAAGATACCTAAGGAATTGGGCTATGTTCTGAAGCAAGTGGCTACCATAGAGATTACTGATTCTAATGGTATTAAAATCAATAAAATCTATTATCATTTTGTAGTTGAGCAATTGAAGTACGAAATGCAGGGAGTGAAATGTATGGAAGACTTTTTGGTTTTTCCAATTGGAGGTTGTGAGGCATTGCTTGGTATGAAGTGGCTCACAACATTGGGGGAAGTTGTATGGGATTTTAATGCGCTGACCATGAAATGCTCTTTGAATGGTGAGAATGTTTGTCTGTAGAGAATAACTATATCATCTGTCAAGGTTATATCTCCAAAAAATATGTTGAAGCTACTTTCGCAAGTTCCCACTATGTGTTTAGCTCAAGTGAGGTCTAAAGAAGGTGAAGATGATAATAGCAAGGACGAAATTCTAGAGCAAATGGTTTCTCTAGTTGGGGAATCCAGTCACTTATTCTAGAAAGTGGCTAAAATGCCTCTAGCTAGAGCACATGATCACAAAATACCCTAACAGGATGGATCAGCACCAGTCAATCTTAGGTCTTATAGATACTCACCATTTCAGAAAGATGGAATAAAGTAAATGGTTAAGGAATTATTGGAGAATGGGATCATAAGGCATAGTGTTAGTCCATATTCTTCTCCAGTATTATTGGTCAAGAAGAAAGACAATTCATGTAGAATGTGTATTGATTATAGAGAGTTGAATAATTGAACAATCAAAGAAGGATTTCCCATTCCAGTTGTGGTAGAATTGTTTGATGAACTTCACAATACAACTGCCATTACCAAGCTTGTTCTCACCTCGGGCTATAATCTAATATGCATGGATTCTGCAAACACATAAAACAACCTTTAGAACGCATGAGGGGCATTATGAATTCTTGGTTATGCCTTTTGGACTGACCAATGCACCTTCATTTTCCACTCCTTGATGAATGGCATAATCAGAGAGTACTTGCAAATGTATGTCTTGGTGCTTTTTGATGATATGGAGCAACATGTGTTGCATTTGAGAACTATGTTTGAAAAGTTGAGAGAGCATCAACTTGTGGTAAAATTTAGCAAATGTAGCTTGGGTACTACAACTGTTGAATATCTGGGTCACATTATAGGTTAAGGGAGGGTTTTTACTGACCCAAAGAAGGTGGAAGAAATTCAGAATTGGCCTATTCTTGAAAATTTTAAGCAATTAAGAAGATTTTTTGGGCTTGCAGGCTATAACATAAGGTTTACAACATTATTGGTTGATTAGTAAGCCCCTAACAGAACTGCTAAAGAAGGAAGGGTTCAAATGGAGTGACAAGGCAACTAAAGCTTTTCAAGCTCTCAAACAAGCATTTGTAACCTCACGATTTCTTACTTTGCCATCTCCTAGAAAAATGTTTGAAGTTGAAACTGATGCTTGTGATTGATACCTTTTCACTTGATGTCATTAGAATGAAGCTACATGATACAAACTAAGACAAATGCACCTATTGGGAACATTAGTCACTGAAATAACAACAAAATGAAACACTAGTGGAACAACAATTAGTACAGAGCACTACACCAATGCTAGCTTAATGTGACAATAGATACATATAATAAAATGGGGATTGATGCCTTCCATGCTTCCAGCTCATTAACTAACCAGAACAAGCAAGAGTAAAGTGAACAAATGATTTTGATTATATTCTACATAATCTATCTTCCTCGTTAATATTCTATTATATATATTGGCATGTTCATGAATATCAGGCACATACTATACCTCTACTTTTGCACATCTAGTCAAACCAAAAAAAGTAGATTTACACTAATTTCAGCACCCTATATTAAGCCTAATCATACGATTGGTTATAAGTGACAAAAAGTAATTAAAACAACTGAGAAATGTATTTGAAAAATATTTTTTGTGATGATATTATACAGTAGCTACATGTCCCCTTTTATACTTGTTCTGACCGTATATACATGGTAAACATTAAAGCCTATTTATGCTACATTCATTCCTGTATTTCCTGAAATTGTGCCAATTGAATGTTAATTGGATTATTATTTTTGACTGGGAAATGATGTAATTGATGTTGATCCCTTTCCTTTCTAACACTCCCCCTCAAGTTGAGTAGTGGGATCGCCAATGCTTAACTTATTTAGTACTTCGGTGAAGATCCTCCCATTCACAGCTTTTGTTAGGATATCCGTCTATTGATCTTCGGATCTTATATAAGGAAGTGTGATTGTTCCGGCCTCTAGCTTCTCCTTGATGAAATGTCTATCAACTTCAACATGCTTGGTCCGATCGTGTTGTACTGGATTCTCAGATATTCATATGGCTGCTTGATTGTCGCACATTATTTTGCATGGCTCGGTTGGTGGAAAGCCAATTTCTGTTAATAATTTTTGGACCCATAAAACTTCAGTGAGGCCTCGAGTGATACCTTGAAATTTTGCCTCAGCACTGGATAGTGCTACAACCTTCAGCTTTTTGCTTCTCTAGGTGACAAGGTTTCCTCCTACTAGAGTAAAGTAACCTGATGTGGATTTTCAATCTATTGGGTTTTCTGCCCAGTCTGCATCCATATATGCTTTAATGTCCAGATGGCCATGATTTCTGAATAGTACACCATATTCGTTTGTTCCTTTAAGTTACCTTATGATAATTTGTACGGCTTCCATGTGGTTAGTCTGAGGTTGATGCATGAACTGACTGACTATTCCCACAGCATAAGCGATATCTGGTCGAGTATGAGATAGGTAAATTAGTTTACCTACCAACTGTTGATACCTTTCTTTATTAGTTTTCTCAGCTCCTTCTAGCATCCTCAATCCATGATTGACTACCATTCCTGTGTCAGCAGGCTTGCAGTTAATCATTCCTGTTTCAGCTAGCAGGTCTAGGATGTATTTTTTCTGGCATATGAAAATCCAAGAAAGTACTTCAACCTTCCAAGATCTTTCATCTCAAATTCTGAGAACAAATTTCTTCTTAGCCTGGTAATTTCCTCTTCACCATTTTTTGATGATTATCATATCATCAACGTAGATAATCAGGCACGTTGTGAGTTCCCCTCTTCACTTTAAGAATAGAGTGTTGTCTGAATTGCTTTGTTTGTACTCGTATCTTTTCATGGCTGTGGTGAATCTTCCAAACCAAGCTCTGGGAGATTGTTTCAAACAGTAAAGCGACTTTTTTAATCTACACACTTCTCCTTTCTTGAACCCTTCTTTGAATCATGGTGGTGCGTCCATGTAGACTTCTTCTTTTAGATCCCCGTGTAGAAAGGCATTTTTTACATCAAATTGGTAAAGAGGTGTGAGCATGAGATTTTGTACCAGCTCGCGCGTTCAATGATGATGACTTTTCGGGATATTTATCCTCGAATCACACGATTTTCGACCATCCGATGATCTTCAAATGGGAGTCTTCCTCATCGCTGAATTTAAAAGGACTTTAATTTAGAAAATTAATTAAAAAATATGAAAATACATAAAAATTCGAAAACGCCACCGAAAACCGGATCCGGAGCCTGCTTCGCCGATATCTGGCGAGTCACGACTCGCCAGAGACCTGGAGAACCACCCTAGGGGCCTGGCGAGGTACGCCAGCGATCTGGCGAACCTCGCCAGAGATCTAGCGAACCACGCCGGGTCCTTGGCGAGGCTCGCTAGGGTTCTGGCGAGCCTCGCCAGGTTGTCTGGCGAGCTAGCCAGGAGTTTAGCGAGCTTGCCAAACTCTCGCCAGCGAGTTTGGCGACCCTGCTAAACTTTTTTTCCTTTTTTGGATTTTTCGAGATTTTTCTATATATAGTCGGATCTTTTTGGATTGAAAAAATAAAAATAAAAATTTCTTCTTTTCTTCTATTTTTTTCTTGGATCCAAAATCTTTTCATCTTTTAATCAAATTTCTTCATCTATTTCTTCTCATATCCTCAGATATTCTCAGGTCTAAAACAAATTTAGAACCCGAGTCTGATTATCTTTTGGATAAATAAACACCTATTTTCCAATTAAATTACACTAAATTTCCAAGAATTAAACGAAGATTTTTTGGACTTTTACATCAACAATTTCATCTAAACTAAAGGACGAGGAGGACTTCCAAAGGCCAAACAGATACGCCGAAGTGGATTCATACCGCAAGGGTAAGCCTCTGAGTTTCTAGAGTTGCGAATTTCATGCTTTCATCTTCTTCTGATTTTATTTGTGGACCTAGGAATTATTTTTATTCCTTATTATTGTAAATAATGTTGTAATTCTCTCATTCTTCTTTTATTTCTCTTTAATTTTTGTATTAGAATACCCCAACGAAGGGAATTAAAATTATTCCCGGATAACAGACCTCACCTTTTACCATGCTTTCATTTTCACTAATAAAATTGACCAACATACGTGTAAATAAAAATTAACTATTTTTTATTTAAAATAACAACCTTAACTCGTCAATGTTTTAATTAGGCCACACGGGCCTCGCTAAAATCAAATCGAACATATGTGATATCCCCTGTGCTAACCCTTGTGGATGCAGGCTAGATGTATGTTAGGATTTTATTTTTCCTTCGGGTATTGCACATATTTTTTAGGAAATGTAATTAATAGGGTAGCGGGCGGTTGCATCCCCCGATTTTTAAAAGCCTTGTAATTTTATTTTTCGCATTTACTTTCCGCATTTACTTATTGTTTTGTGGATGGATTTACTGCTTTTTACAATATGTGAATCATGCATTTAAAATAAAAAAGACCTAAGTGCGAATATGCACAATTAAGAGAATACGGTTTTCTGTAGATGTAATATAATGTGATCCAATGAGAAATAAGCAACTTATCCCGGACTCGAATCTCTGTATCTTAGTGGGCCGTCCCCCGGATGTTAAGCCTCACAGGACTCTAATTCCTGGAAAGAGCTAATCCAGGTGGCGACTCCACACAAAGAGATGGCAGATTCGGGTTCAAACCAATCTAAAATGTTTTCGCCTTTTTATCTTTCAACCTTTTTCTTTGCACCTTTTTTACAAACACCCCGGTGGACCACGCCTATGAAACTGCTCACTCTCTGCCACCTCTCTGTGTCACCCGCTCACAAGAGGCCATCCCTTTGTTGCTGCTACAGAGAATAATACTATGATAGTGTCCATTTTGGCTACAGGTGAGAAGGTCTCAGAGTTGTCGATGCCATATGTCTGAGTGTACCCTTTTGCAACTAAACGTGCTCTGTATCTCTCAATGGATCCATCCGAATTGTGTTTGATAGTAAATACCCATCGACATCCTACTATTTTCTTTCTTGGGGGAAGGTTACATTTTTCCCATCTTTTGTTTTTGTTGAGAGCCTCCATTTCTTCTTGCATTTCCGTTTTCCACCTTTTTTATGACATTGCACCTCCAATTGTATCTGGAGTTTCTTCTTTACATAAGGTTGTTCGGAAAGCCTTTGCTTCTTTGGACAAACTCCCCCTTGTTATGTTCGCTACAGGATATCTTAACCCCCACTTTATGGGCTCTGAAGAGTATCTCTTGGGAGGGATACCTCTGTTCCTCCTGGATGGTAATGTGGGTGTCTCTTCTTATGTTAAGTCCTCTATTACCATCTCTTCATGATCATCATGGTTAGTCAAAGATAAAGAACTTACAGGACTATTCTCAAGTTCAATTTCTCTTACCTAGGACATCTGGTTTAGATGATTAATATCTGAGGCACTGACTTCTGCAGGCTGTATTAAGATGTCAGAAGTTTCACCAACATTTTTATTATCCTACTTGATTCCTTCATCGTGTTCTTGCGAAACTAAGGGTAACCAACTGAGGATGTCAAATGGTTCTTTCTCGCCCTGACAGCTAAGTTGGGTACTGTAGTAAAACTTAGTTTCTAGGAAATTACAATTCATAGTGGTGTGTATGCGTCAAGTTTTAGGGTTATAACATCTATATCCCTTCTAGTTTATGCTGTATCCTATGAAGACACATTTCTCGGCATAAGGATTAAGTTTCGTTCTTTCACTCTTTGGAATGTGAACAAACACTGAGCAACTGAATATCCGGGGTTGTAGGGTTAGAGGTAGTGGTATTTTGACATGTTTAGCTAATGTTTGGATAGGAGTTTGTAGGTCAATCATTTTAGTTGGGAGTCTATTGAGAAGATAAATTAAAGTAGCAAGTGCTTCAAGCCAAAAAAAATTTTGGTACTTGAGACTCGATAAGGAGTGATCGGGTCATTTCGAGGAGGATACGATTTTTCCTTTTGGAAACACCATTTTGTTCTGGGGAGTACGACCAAGTGGTTTGATGAACTAACCCTTTTTCCATAAAGAAGGATTACATAGGTGAGTTGACAAATTATCCCCCATTGTCGGATCGTAAAGTTTGTATGGTTATTTGGAGTTGGGTTTGAATCATGGTGTAAAACTGGATGAATTTGTCTATGACTTCAGTTTTGTTTTTCAAAAAATATACCCATGTCATTCGAGTGCAATCATCGATAAATAGTAAAAAATAACGAAAGTTTTGTCTCCCAATAATAGGTGACGGTCCCCATACATCATAGTGAACTAACATGAATGGTGAATGAACTTTTGTATTATTGGATTTGAAGGTTTGTCGATGACTCTTTGCTTAAATGCAAGTCTCACATTGTAAGGTGTGTTTATTATTGAAAAGTTTGGGAAATAAGATATGTAAATAACCAATGGATGGATGTCCCAATCTCCTTTGCCATAACCAAGCTTCTCTATCTACAGTACCATGTGCAAGCATTATAGTGCCATGTTGGGTCACCTCATCCACATAATACAGCCCTTGATGTTCAGTGCCACACCCAATAATCATTCCTGTCCTGATGTCCTGCAGTATACAGAAAGTTGGATTCATGAGTATAGTACAATTGAGTTCTTTCGTAACATGACTAATAGATAGTAATTTATGTGATAGTGTTGGAACATAAAGATAATTTGACAATTTTAAAGTCGGCGAAATTTGAATCGTTCCTGCTCCTTCAACATTAATTACTTCTCCATTGGTGGCTTTTACCGAGGTTTTTAAGGGTTTTGGTTGGAGATCAAGGTCATTTGGGTCATAGGTCATAGGTCATAGTGTCGATAGCACCACAATCAAAGATCCAAGATGTCATTTTAACATTATGGGCTAAGTTTACAAAGGCTTGAGATTTGGTTAGGCTTGAATTAGGGACTGAGATAGTATGTACGGATTTGGGATTTGGAGGGTTTGGTTTGGGCTTGGTTTTACGCAAAATGGGGTGGGCTTGAGTAGAAAAAAAGCCGTTTGAGTGTGAGTTTATATTAGAAATGGGTTGAGAATTAATTAAGACATTGTGGGCTTGAGGATCTATTTTTTCACCCTTTATAAAAGCACAGCCCTCCTTACTCCGTTGCTCAACCCTAACTGCCATGTGAAACTCTGCTTCCTCTTTCCCTTGGTCGTTGTCGCCACTGCTGGTGGCTCCTCCGGTGCTGCTCATGGTGGCGACGACCTTGCCGGAGTTCCCTTGTCCTTTCTTGTGATCGTCGTTCCACCAATCGAGATAGCCATAGATTTTGAAGCATGTTTCTTTTGTGTGCTTCGTTCCTCCACAGTGACTGCATTTGAGCTTTGTTTTATTGATTTTAAAGCTTTTCTTTCCTGGATTTTTTCGTTGGCTTTGAGTTGTTAGGCCAACTGCTCCTCCATCTCCGGTCACCATCATTCCCGAGCCAATCCCTTTTTACGGTGAGTGTTTTGGAAAACCGAGAATACTCGATCTTGTGGCCTCCTTACGGACAATGGCGTATGCAAACTCCGGTGAGGGTAAACAATCTTGCCTTAGAATTTCTCTATTTATCTGGTTATATTCTGAATCGATTACGTTTAGAAATTGGAAAAGATTCTACTCCTCCCTTATTTGATTGTAGGTTGTGATGTCTATCTCGGAGGTCATTGGATTCGGTTCCCACCTGTCAATTTCTCCCCATACGCCTTGTAAGTTAATCCAAAAATCTTCAAGGCTTGTTCCATTCTGTTTTATGCTGTTGATCTTTGTGTGGAGGTTGAAATTTTCCAATTTATCTTTCCCGACACTATAAGTGGTAGCTAAGGTCTTCCACAAAGCCTTGGCAGTGGGTAGCTCGATTAAATTTGCTGTAATTTGAGGCTCAATGTTTTGAATGATCCAGCTGAAGACAATGAGATCATTCTGTTCCCATTTGTCAAAGTTTTCAGTCCCGATTGACGGTTCCGAAATTCCGGTAAAGTGGTTAAGGAGGGATTTTGACTTCCCCCCTATCGCCACCTTGATCATACGCGCCCAAAGAGCATAGAGCTTGATGTTGAGGGTAAGGCTATCTGACAGAGTCTATTTCGGACTTTGATTGTTGATATTAAAGCCGCTTTTAAGGATGTTCACAATCTGAATTGTTAGCTCTTCATTGCTAACTTCAGCCTGCTTTGTTAGTAGACCCACTACCACAAAGATAGTGATAACATTATCTTTTTACAATAAAAAAACTAATCAACTTGTACAAATTTGATTGTCAGACAAATCAAGCTACTCTGTAAATGTGCAATCAGGAGAGGACGTGTAAAGTATAAAAATTATGGGTCAATGTGTTAAGTTTTGAATCCCCTTCTTAAACTGAAAGGTTAATTTATAAAGTTACAGTTTATAACCCTATTTTATTGCAAATTAAAATTTAAGGATGCGACATTGGTCAATACAATATAAGAGGTTGACAAATAGAGGTGATTAGCAAAACATATATATTCAAGCAGAACATGTTAACATCCCAGTTACAAATATCTATAAACAAAAATCCAAATTGTTAGCACCTGACAGGTTTTAAAACATGAGTTAAAATTTTAAGCATTACCTTGGTTAACAATGAAGTTCATAAGGTGGAAAGCTTTTCACGCTGTCCAACCATACTCATTTACTCTCAATTCAATCCGTATCAATTGAACCTTGAACAACAGATAAACATGTAATAAAACTTATATATCCAGTTAATTAACTAGACGCTAATCATAACCAAAAAGTTTTAAAAAAGGATACTACGTATAAAGACTTTGTCAAGAAAACCTAGAACTTATACTAAACAATTAGCATTCCCTTTATCAATTATTTTTTGAACTTACCAAACTCAGTAGGAAACGCTCTCCACCAAATTAAAAGTCTCTTCTTGTTCAATTTTCCTCAACAAAAATAGGGAAACCTAATATTTTTAACTAGAAACGCAAAATATCATAAAGATGAACGTGCAATGTCATAAACTAAAACTTCAATGATAAACAAACATGTAATACAAACAAAAATTGTACACAACCTTAGATTGGACATATCTGAAAGCAGATTTTTTGAAAGGCGTCACAAATTGGACAATGGAAAAGGAACCTTATTTTTACCATAAATGCTTTAATATCAAAATTATGAACATACAATGTCATAAATCGAAACTTTAATGAAAAGAAATTGGCAAGATGAACAAAAACAACTACAAACGATTACAAATCATAGCTAATTGACAAGGCATTTGACACCACATTCATTACCAGCTCAGAAATATCCAATAAATTCATTTCAATCAAGATCCAACAAAAAAAAAAAAATTAAAACAATCATTGAAATTGTAGTTTCTAGCATAAGAAAGACGAACCAGTTTCAAACCTAAAGGGATAATAACAGCAAAATTGTAAATGTGAACAAAATAAAAATTGTATCTCTATTGAAAGCTGCAGAGAAACAAACATACAGATAATAGGGGTACATGACAGTTACCTACAAAATAAAATAGTAAAGTGAGTACCTTTGCAAAATCAAGAGGGTTTATAATAATCGCTGATAGAAAAGCAGCTCCGGCGGCAGAAAGAGCCCTTTGACCGAACTTTAATTTCCAATATGTTTCACTATTTGACTGGCGAGGTTGAGTAGTGGGAAATCGAAGCTCCGCCCCATCATTCATTGTCAATTCTGACATTAATTCGGGTTTGGAGGCGTCTGAACTCACCCAAGGATATCGAGTTTGATGCGAATAAGACACGACTAATATTGAGCATGAAAATGACATGATAATGACTAAGGCAAAGGAGAAAGATTCTTTGCTTATTCCAATTAAAAGGTCTATATCAAAGACAGTTTAAGATGTCTCAAACAGGCTTGTCAAAGAGATTTTAATGATTCAAAGTTCAAGTCAAATTCAAACAACTTTCAATAACGTGAGCCTGAGCAATGAAGGAAAATTCCTAACTTCCATCGAATTAAAGGAAGAATGATGGAAGACTTGGTTTGGTTTAAATTAACTAAAGTGAGCATTGGACACGCATTTGTAATTGTAAAGCACATGTTAACCCATTGAGATCTAGGTATATTTTTATAGGGTCATTTAATTTATGGAAGATACTAAATAAACTTCCAGCAATTTTAGAGTTTTAAATTTTTATTTCTAGTTTAGTTTGTATTTCTTTCTTGATTCTTTAAAGATTTCTTTCCTAAAGTTATTATAATTTTAGTATTTTATTTTTAGGCAAATTCCTCAACTAATTCCGCGCCTTGGGATTAGTTTTATAATGTATAGACATCTTTTTATATGTTCTCGAAGATTAAAAAAAATTCAGATTTCTTTTAAGGAATTTCAGCTTATTCTTTGAATGTGAGTGATTGTAATCTTGTTCTTGAAGTCTTATTTTAATGGTGATCAAATTATTGTGGCTAGACAATTAAGAATCAACTCCATAACAGGATTTTTCATCTAATTCGAAAGGTTTTGTAAACTATATGTTATCATGATTGTTCGATTTATTTGCTAGGATTGGTTATATTATTACTATTTGTTCTTCATAATTCTAATATCTAATTCATTATTTAATTTCCTTTGTGTCCAAAATATCGATTCATGGTCAGGGAACATTCTCGAGTTCGGAATGCACTTCGTGTAACCGGATTTACATCAATTGGTTATCAGAGCACAATTTGAATTGAGGTTGGAATTCTGCCCAGTCTATTTCTTTTCATCATAACAATTTCTACAAAAAAAAACCGGTTTCTTGCAATTCAAAAAGCTATTGGATTATTTAGAGAAAGATATAAAACTTTCTAGAAGACTCTACTATAAAATTCGATCTCTAAACTATTGAAAAACGAATTCAAAATTCTCGTTATCTGGGTTGTTCAAGTTTCTGTACTGTTTTCTTTGTTCATCAAGTTCCGCATCTTTTTACCTCTAGATTACATAGGTTCATTGAAGTTGCATTTTTTTCCTCTTTATTATCTTGAAGACCACCTCAATTTCTTTCATTTTTTTTATGGTTTTTGAATCTTGCTATTTTTATTGCGTTCATAAGTTACAGTGTGTTTATTTTTTATTCCATTGAAAAAACAACAAAAAATCAGAAAAGAAAAACTTGTTCTCTAAATCAACAAAGAGGATGACAAAAAAAGTTCAATATTTGGAATCTTTATTGACAAGAATTTAATTTCATATCATTATCATACAAACTTAGCCAATTTTTATGAAACCATCATCTTTTATTGAACATTGTCTACCTAATCCTTTGTCGCCCATACACATTGTATCTCGTCTCATTGTTTATTGTTCTTATAGTATCTTAGTTTCTGCTGTCCTTTCTTTATTACATTTTGCTTCTGGTTTTGATATTGTTTGGCTTAATTTATTGATCTCGATCAACATAATACCAAATATTCTGATTTCATTCTTTTCTTGCTTTTTTACAATAAGTTTTCTATTTTTGTTTGTCTAACTATGTCTCATAAGGATGAGAAGAGGGTCCAAAAGTGTTAAGGGATGCTTTTGCAGGAGAAATGAATAAGTTCAAGAAATGAATAAGTTGCTTTTTAAAATTGTTTGAAATGGCAGATCAAATAAAATAATAAGTGGTTAAAAGTTCAAGAAAGCCTAAGAAATCAAAGACCGTAATGGCTTTGAGGAAGAGCAATCTGATTTGAACTCATGGAGGAGTTCTAGGGGACGACCACATCAAGATGGTAATCTTAATGCCATTAAATTCAAGATTCCCTCATTTAAAGGTAATAGTGAGCCTGATGTGTCTTTGGAATGGGTAAGAAAAGTTTATTTAATTTTTAAATCCATAATTACATTAAGGAAAAGAAAATTAAATTGATTATTTCCGAGCTAACCGATTATGCTGCAGTATGGTGGGATCATCTTAAACGTAATAGATGCATGGATGGTGAGCCACCAAATAATACTTGGGATGGAATGAAATGGATCATGAAAAAATGCTTTATTCCTTCTTATTACCATCGTGAACTGTTAAGAAATTTACAAGGCTTGCGCCAAGGTTCTAAAAGTGTAGAAGATTACCACAAAGAGATGGAAATGGCCATGTTGAGGGTTAATGTTGAAGAAGATGAAGAGAGCATGATGGCTCATTTTCTTGGTGGACTGAATAATAATATAGTTGATCAATAGATCTCCAACATCATGTAACTTTTAAGGAATTACTCCATAAAGCTGTCAAAATTGAAATCTGCTCCTTCGGAAGAGTAAGACCTGTAGTAATTCTGCCACATCATCATGGAAGTCAAATTACAAACGCAAAGAAAAGGTTAGTGCATCTATGCATATTAAGCCTAAATCTGATTTTAAGGGGAAATGACACACATGGAGAAGATAAGACCACTGAAACTCGTACTAGATATTGTGACATTCAATGTTTTAAATTTCAAGGTCATGGTCATGTGATGCGTGATTATCCTATTAAGCGTACTATGATACTTGAATATGGAGAATACATGACTGAAAGTGAAAGTAAATTAGATCTTGATATGCCTGAATTAGAAGATCATAGTGATGTTGAGTGTGTTGAGGAGCATGCTGAAACTAATTCTGTTAATCTTGTTGTTAGACATGTTTTAAGTATAAAAAACAAAGGGCCTAATGAACAAAGAGACATTATCTTTCATGCTCGTTGTCATGTCCAAGATAAAGTATGTAGTAATTGTGGATAGTGGTAGTTGTTGTAATGTTGCTAGTACTACAATGGTGGAGAAATTGAGCTTGCCAACATCTCGGCATCCAAGGCCTTACAGACTTCAATGGCTTAATGATAGTAATGAGGTGAAAGTGACTTAGCAAGTATTAGTTAATTTTACAAATGGTGAATTTTGTGACTGCGTATTATGTGATGTGGTGCCTAAGCAAGTGTGCCATCTACTTTTCGGTCGTCCATGGTAGTTTAATCACCATACCAATCATAAAGGTAAATCGAATAAAATCACCTTAATTAAGGAAAGGAAACATTACACCTTGTTTCCCTTGACTCCGGAACAGGTTTACCAAGATCAACTTTATATTCAAAATTCAACATCTAAGGAATGATTTTGTTTAAGGAGAGAGAAAATAAGAGTGATAAAATCAGCAACGGTGAGAAGGGATAAGAGGTGAGAGAAAAGGCTAGTGAGTTGAGAGAAAGAGATGTGAGGAGAGAAGAAAGTAAGGGCGTCGTATAAACAAATAGTCATACAGTATAAGCTAAAATGAGGGATTTAAAATAAGCTGAAAGTAACTATTTGAAAATTTTCTTATTTTATTGTAAAAGTTTTAGCTTATTTGTAAGTAAAACTAATAACCCTCTTCCTAGTGGAGTTTCCTCTCTTTTGAAGGAATTTGATGATTTATTTCCCAAAGAAATACCAAGTGGGCTGCCTCCCATTTGAGGGATTGAACATCAAATTGATTTTGTATCCAGAGTAACTATACCAAATTGACCAGCCTATAGAAGTAATCCTAAGGAGACAAAGGAACTTCAATGACAAGTTGAGGAATTGATGTCAAAGGTTTGATATGTGAAAGTATGAGTCCTTGCATTGTTCCTATCATCTTAGTGCCTAAAAAGGATGGGAATTGGAGGATGTGCTTTGATTATAGAGCCGTAAACAAAATAATGGTAAAGTATCGACATCCTATTCCTAGACTTAATGACATGTTAGATGAACTTAGTGGGGCTGTATTGTTCACTAAAATTGATTTAAAAAGTGGTCACCATCAAATTAGAATGAAATTGGTGATGAACAGAAAATTGCTTTTAAAACAAAACATGGTTTGCATGAGTGGTTAGTTATGCCTTTGGGCTAATTAATGTCCCTAGTACTTTTATACGTTTGATGAATCATGTTTTAAGAGAATTTATAGGTAAGTTTATAATTATGTATTTTGATGACACTCTTATCTACTCTAATTCTCATTCTGAGCACCTTAACCATATACGGTCTGTTTTGGTAGCACTTCGAAAAGCATAATCATATGTTAACTTCTCAAAGTGCACATTTTGTATGGAAAAAGTTGTGTTCTTCGGTTTTGTAGTTCCTATACAAGAAGTGCAAGTGAATGAAGAGAAGGTGAAGGCAATTCAAGTGTGGCCTACACCTAAGTCGATTACCGAGGTAATGAGTTTTCATGGGTTAGCGAGCCTCTATCGCAGGTTTGTCAAAAACTTCAGTTCTATTGTTGCTCCTTTAACTAAAGTAGTTAAAAAATGTTTGATTTAAGTGGGAAAAGGAATAAGAAGATGCATTTAACTTGCTAAAACAAAAACTTACGTATACACCCGTTCTAATTTTTCCTAATTTTGAGAAAACTTTTGAAATTGAATGTGATGCATGTGGTGTGGGTATTGGGGCTGTTTTGATGCAAGAAGGATGTCCTATAGCTTATTTTAGTGAAAAATTGAATGGGGCGAGCTTAAACTATCCCACTAATGATAAATAGTTATATGCATTAGTTAGGGCTCCAGAGACTTGGCATTACTATTTATGGCCTAAGGATTTTGTTATACATACTGATCATGAATCTTTAAAACACTTAAAAGGTCAACAAAAGCTTAATGGGAGGCAAGCTAGGTGGGTTGAGTTCATAGAAACATTTCTTTATGTGATTAAGTATAAGCAAGGAAAGGAAAATGTTGTTGCTGATGCATTGAGTAGGCATGTGTTAATTTCCTAAATATGATGCATGCTAAATTGCTAGGATTTGAATTTATTAAGGATGCATATGCTAGTGATGATGATTTTTCATCTATCTTTGAGGCTTGTGAACATGATATGTTTGGAAAGTTTTATAGGCATGAAGGCTTTTTGTTTAAAGAGAATGAATTGTGTTTGCCTAAGTGTTCTGTAAGGACTTTGTTGGTTCGTGAGGCTAATAGAGGAGGTCTCATGGGACATTTTGGTGTACTCAAGACTCTAGATATGTTGTCAGAACATTTCTTTTGGCCGCACATGAAGCATGATGTGGAGAAGGTATGTTCTAATTGTGTTAGTTGTAAGAAAGCTAAGTCAAGAGTTATGCCCTATGATTTGTATACTCCTCTACCGGTACCTAGTGAACCTTGGGTATCGATGGACTTTGTATCAGGTTTGCAAAGGTTTATACGTGGTAATGATTCTATCTTTGTGGTAGTATGTAGATTCTCTAATATGTCTCATTTTATACCATGTCAAAAAAATGATGATGTGTCTCATATTGCTAATTTATTCTTTAGGGAGATTGTTCACTTACATGGGATACCTAAGAGTATAGTTAGTGATCGTGATTCTAAGTTCTTAAGTTACTTTTGAAAAACTTTATGGGGAAAATTGAGAACTAATTTTTTTTTACATCTCGTCATCCCCAAACTGATGGTCAAATTGAAGTGGTAAATAGAACTTTAGTTCAGGTGTGCTTAGAGCTGTAATTAAAAACAATTTGATATCATGGGAAGAGTGCATTCCATTTGTTGAATTTGCATATAATAGGGTTGTATATTCTTAAACTAATTGCTCAAGATTTGAAGTTGTGTATGTTTTTTATCCACTTACTCCTTTGGATTTAATCCCTTTACCTGTTGATGAGAGGAAAAGTTTAAACCCTTTAACTCAGGTCATTTTCAGGGAAGATGATTTTCGTGAAAACAGTGACGCATGCTTTTTTTGACCAAATCATGATTTTAACACTCTAAAAGGGTACACATGTGTATTTTAAGTTCAAAATTACGAAAACTAGGGTCGTTTTTTGGGGAGGCGATTTTCGCAAAATTGGTGATGAATGCATTTTTTTGCCAAATCATAATTTTCACACTCTAAAAGTGTACAGAGGTGTATTTTAAGGTCAAATTAGCGAAAACTTGGGTCATTTTCCAGGGAGGCAATTTTCGTGAAACATGGTTTTTTTTGCCAAATCATGATTTTCACACTCTAAAAAGGTACAAAGGTGTATTTTAAGGTCAAAATAGTGAAAACTTGGGTCGTTTTCCGGGGAGGCGATTTTCATGAAAATAGTGACACATGCGTTTTTTAACCAAATCATAATTTTAACACTCTAAAAGGGTGTAAAGGTGTATTTAAAGGTCAAAATAGCAAATACTCTAGTCGTTTTCCGGGGAGACGATTTTCATGAAAACGGTGACGCGTGCTTTTTTTGGCTAGATCATGATTTTTACACTCTAAAAGGGTACAAAGGTGTATTTTAAGGTCAAAATAGTGAAAACTCGGGTCATTTTCGAGGGGGGGGGACTTTCGTGAAAATGTTGACACATGCGTTTTTTGCCAAATCATGATTTTCGCAAACTAAAATGGTACAAAGGTTATTTAAAGGTGAAAATAGAAAAGACTCGGGTCATTTTTGAGGGAGGCGATTACCGTGAAAATGGTGATGCATGTGTTTTTGGCTAAATCATGATTTTCACACTGTAAAAGGGTACAAATGTATATTTTAAGGTCAAAATAGAAAAACTCGGGTCATTTTCGAGAAAGGTGTTTTTCATGAAAACAATGAAGCATGCATTTTTTTGGCTAAATCATGATTTTTCACACTCTAAAAGTGTACAAAGGTGTATTTTAAGGTAAAAATAGCGAAAACTCGGGTCGCTTTTCGTGGGAGGCAATTATCGTGAAAACTGTGACGCATGCTTTTTTTGGCCAAATTACGATTTTCACACTCTAAAAGGGTGCAAAGGTGTATTTTAAGGTCAAAATTTTGAAAACTTGAGTCATTTTCGGGGTAGGCAATTTTCATTAAAATGATGGCGCCTGCGTTTTTTGGCCAAATCATATTTTTCACACTCTAAAAGGGTACATAGGCGTATTTTAAGGGAAAAATAACAAAAACTCAGGTCGAATTCTCGGGGAGGTGATTTTCATGAAAACGGTGACGCATGCGTTTTATGGCCAAATTATGATTTTCACACTATAAAAGGGTACAAAGGTATATTTTAAGGTTAAAATTGCGAAAACTCAGGTTGTTTTTCATGGGAGGCAATTTTCATGAAAATGATGACGCATGCGTTTTTTTGCCAAATTACAATTTTCGCACTCTAAAAGGGTACAAAGGTGTATTTTGAGGTCAAAATTACGAAAACTTAGGTCATTTTCGAGGGAGGCAATTTTCGTGAAAAAGGTGTCGCATGCGTTTTTTGGCCAAATCATATTTTTTACACTCTAAAAGTGTTCAAAGGCGTATTTTAAGGGAAAAATAACAAAAACTCAGGTCGATTCTCGGGGAGGTGATTTTATTGAAAACAGTGACGCATGCGTTTTTTTGTCCAAATTATGATTTTCACACTCTAAAAGGGTTGAAATATATATTTTAAGATCAAAAGATCGAAAACTTGGGTCGTTTTGGAGGGTGACGATTTTTGTGGAAACGATGACACAAACGTTTTTAGCCAAATCATGATTTTCATCACCCTCTTAAAGGGTAAAAAGGTGTATTTTAAGGGAAAATAGTGAAAACTCGAAATAGTTTCTAGTGAGGGGATTTTCTTGAAAAAGATTTCGCATGCGTTTTTTGACTAAAACGTGGTTTTCACACTCTAAAAGGGTACAAAGTTGTATTTTCGGGTAAAAATCGCGAAAACTAAAGTTGGTTTCTAGGGAGGCAATTTTTGTGAAAATAGTGACACATGCGTTTTTTGGCCAAATCATGATTATCACCCTTTAAAAGGGTACAAAGGTGTATTTTAACTTCAAAATAGCTAAAACTCAGGTCGATTTCTGGGGAAGTGATTTTCGTGAAAACGGTGATGCATGTGTTTTTTTCCAAATCATGATTTTCACACTCTAAAAGGGTACAAAGGTGTATTTTAAGGTCAAAATAGCTAAAACTCTGGTCGTTTTCTAAGGAGGCCATTTTCGTGAAAAGGGTGACAAATACGTTAGTTAGCCAAATTGTGATTTTCACACTCTAAAAGGTTACAAAGGTGTATTTTAAGGTCAAAATCCTGAAAACTCGGCTCGTTTTCCTAGGAGGCAATTTTTTTGAAAACGGTGACGCATGCTTTTTGGCCAAGTCATTCACCCTCTAAAAGGGAATGAAGGTGTATTTTATTAAGGTCAAAATAGCAAAAATTTGGGTCATTTTCTGTGGAGGCGAATTTCGTGAAAACGGTGACGCATGCGTTTTTTCTGCCAAATCATGATATTCACACACTAAAAGGGTACAAGGGTGTATTTTAAAGTCAAAATATCGAAAACACAGTCATTTTCAAGAGAGGCGATTTTCGTGAGAACGGTGTCGCATGCGTTTTTCTACCAAATCATGATTTTTACACACAGAAAGGGTACAAAGGTGTATTTTAAAGTCAAAATATCTAAAACATGGGTCGATTTCTAGGGAGGTGTTTTCGTGAAAACGGTGACGCATGCATTTTTTAACCAGATCATGATTTTCACACTCTAAAAGAGTACAAAGTTGTATTTTAAGTTGAAAATAGAAAAAACTCGAGTCATTTTTGTGGGAGGTGATTTTCGTGAAAATGGTGACGCATGCGTTTTTATGCAAAATCATGATTTTCACCCTCTAAAAGGGTTCAAAGGTGTATTTTAAGGTCAAAATAGCAAAAAACTCTGGTCGAATTCCGAGGTAATTTTCCTGAAAATGGTGATGCATGCGTTTTTTGGTCAAATCATGATTTTCACACACTAAAAGGGTACAAAGGTGTATTTTAAGGTCAAAATCGTGAAAACTCAGGTCGTTTTCCGAGGAGGCGATTTTCGTGAAAATGATGACTCATGAGTTTTTTTTACCAAATCATGATTTTCACACTCTAAAAGGGTATAATGGTGTATTTTAAAGGAAAAATAGCAAAAACTCGAGTCAATTTCTAGGGAGGCGATTTTCGTGAAAACGGTGATGCATGCATTTTTTTGAAAAATCATGATTTTCACACTCTAAAAGGGTACAAAGGTGTATATTAAGGTCAAAATTGTGAAAACTTTGGTCATTTTCGGGGGAGGAAATTTTCGTGAAAATGGTGACACCTGCATTTTTTCCAAATCATATTTTTCACACTCGAAAAGGGTACGGAGGCGTATTTTAAGAAAACAATAACAAAAACTTGAGTCAATTTCCGGGGAGGCGATTTTTGTGAAAAGGTAACCATGCATTATTTCACCGAATTATGATTTTCAAACTCTAAAAGGGTACAAATGTGTATTTTAAGGTCAAAATAGAGAATACTAGGGTCGTTTTCTGGGGAAGCGATTTTCGTGAAAACGGTGACATATGCTTTTTGGCCAAATCATGATTTTAACCCTGTAAAAGTGTACAAAGGATTATTTTAAGGGAAAAATATCGAAACTCGAATCGATTTCAAGGGAGGCGATTTTCATGAAAATGGTGATGCAAGCATTTTTTGGCTAAATCATATTTCACACTCTAAAAGGTTACAATAGTGTATTGGAAGGTCAGAATTGCGAATACTAGGGTCGTTTAGGGAGCTGATTTTCGTGAAATCGGTGGCTCATTCTATTTTTTGCCAAATCATAATTTTCACGCTCTAAAAGTGTACAAAGGTATATTTTAAGGTAGATATAGCGAAACCACGGGTCGCTTTCCGGGAAGGCGATTTTCGTGAAAAAGGTGAAGCATGCGTATTTTACCAAATTGTTATTTTCACAATCTTAAAGGGAACAAAGGTTTATTTTAAGGTAAGACTAGCGAAAACTTAGGTCGTTTTCCAGGAATGTGAATTTCATGAAAATGGGGACACATGCGTTTTTGGTCCAAATCATGATTTTCACACTCTAAAAGGGTACAAAGGTGTATTTTATAGTTAAAATTGCAAAAACTCTTGTCGTTTTCCAAGGAGGCAATTTTCGTGAAAACAGTGACGCATGTTTTTTTTTTTGCAAAATCATGATTTTCACCCATTAAAAGGGTACAAACGTGTATTTTAAGGTCAAAATCGCGAAAACTCTAGTCGTTTTCCAAGGAGGTGATTTTCGTGAAAATGGTGACGCATGCATTTTTTGGCCAAATCATGATTTTCACACTCCAAAAGGTTCAAAAGTGTATTTTAAGGTCAAAATCGTGAAAACTCTAATCATTTTTCGGGGAGGTGATTTTCATCAAAATGGTGACGCATGCATTTTTTGGCCAAATCATGATTTTCACACTCTAAAAGGGTACAAAGTTGTATTTTACTATCAAAATCGTGAAAATTCTAGTCATTTTCCGAGGAGGCAATTTACGAGAAAACAGTGACGGATGCGTTTTTTGGCCAAACCATGATATTCTTCATACTCTAAAAGGGTACGAAGGTGTATTTAAAGGTCAAAATAACGAAAACTCGGGTTGATTTCCGGGGAGGCGATTTTCGTGAAAACGGTGACGCATGTATTTTCTGGCCAAATCATGATTTTCACACTCTATAAGGTACAAAGGTGTATTATAAGGTCATAACCGAGAAAACTGGGGTCGTTTTCCGGGGTGGTGATTTTTGTGAAAACGGTGACACATTCGTTTTTTTGGCAAAATCATGATTTCCACACTCTAAAAGGGTACAAATGTGTATTTTAAGGTCAATATCGAGAAAACTCAGGTCATTTTCGGGGAGGTGATTTTCATGAAAATGGTGACGCATTCGTCTTTTGACCAAATCATGATATTCAAACTCTAAAAGGGTACAAAGTTGTATTTTAAGGGAATCTAGAAAACTATGGTTATTTTTCGGGGAGGTGAATTTTGTGAAAATAGTGATGCATGTGTTTTTTGGCCAAATCATGATTTTCACCCTCTAAAAGGGTACAAAAGAGTATTTTAAGGTTAAAATTGGGAAAATTCTAGTCATTTTTTGGGGAGGCGATTTTCGTGAAAACAGAGATGCATGCTTTTTTTTGGCCAAATCATGATTTTTTACTCTTTAAAATTGTATGAAAGTGTATTTTAATGTCCAAATCGAGAAAACTCTAGCCGTATTTTGGGGAGGCGAATTTCATGAAAACGGTGACGCAAGCATTTTTTTGCCAAATCATGATTTTCACACTCTAAAAGGATACAAATATGTATATTAAGATCAAAATCGTGAAAACTCTTATCGTTTTCCGAGGAGGTGATTTATGAGAAAACTTTGATTTGCCAAATCATGATATTCAGACTCTAAAAGGGTACGAAGGTGTATTTAAAGGTCAAAATAACAAAAGTTTGAGTTGATTTTACAAGAGGAAATTTTGAAAACGGTGACGCATGCGTTTTATTTTTTGCTAAATCACGATTTTTACACTCTAAAAAGGTACAAAGGTGTATTTTAAGGTCAAAATCATGAAACTTTGGTCATTTTTCGAGTAGGCAATTTTCATGAAACGGTGATGCATGTACTTTTTTGTCAAATCATGATTTTTACACTCTAAAAGGGTACAAAAGTGTATTTTAAGGTCAAAATCGCAAAAACTCTGGTTGTTTTTCGGGAAGATGATTTTCATGAAAACGGTGTCACATGCATTTTTTTGGCAAATCATGATTTTCACTCTAAAAGGGTATAAAGGTGTATTTTAAGGTCAAAATCGTGAAAACTCTGGTCGTTTTCTGGGGAGTCGATTTACAAGAAAATGATGATGCATGCATTTTTTAGCCAAATCATAATATTCACACGCCAAAATGGTACGAAGGTGTATTTAAAGGTCAAAATAATGAAAACTCAGGTTGATTTCCGGGGAGGCGATTTTCGCGAAAACGGTGACGCATGTGTGTTTTGGCCAAATCATGATTCCTCACTCTAAAACAGTACAAAGGTGTATTTTAAGGTTAAAATCTAGAAAACTCGGGTCATTTTCCAAGGATGCGATTTTCTTGAAAACGTTGAAGCATGCGTTTTTTTGACCAAATCATGATTTTCACACTCTAAAAGGGTACAAAGGTGTATTTTAAGGACAAAATTGAGAAAACTTGGGTCGTTTACTAGGGAGGCGATTTTCGTGAAAAAGGTGACGCATTCATTTTTTGGCCAAATCAATATTTTTAAACTTTAAAAAGGTACAAAGTTGTATTTTAAGTTCAAAATCGCAAAATCTCTAGTCATTTTTCGGGGTGGCGATTTTCGTGAAAAGGTTGATGCATGCATTTTCATGCCAAATCATGATTTTCACACTATAAGAGGGTACAAAGGTGTATTATAATGTTAAAATAGCGAAAACTCGTGTTATTTTCAGGGAGGCGAATCTCGTGAAAATGGTGACGCATGTGTTTTTTTGGCCAAATCATGATTTTCATCCTCTAAAATGGTACAGATGTGTATGTAAAGGATAAAACTGCAAAAACTCGGGTCATTTACGGGGAGGTGATTTTCATGAAAATAGTGACACATGCACTATTTGACAATATCAAGATTTTCACCCAATAAAAGGATACAAAGGTGTATTTTAAGGTCAAATAGCGAAAACACGGGTTAGTTTTCGGGAGGCAATTTTCATGAAAAAGGTGACGCGTGCATTTTTTTTTTGGCTAAATCATGATTTTCACACTCTATAAGGGTACAAAGGTGTATTTTAAGGTTAAAATCGTGAAATCTCTGGTCATTTTCCGGGTAGGCAACTTTTGTGAAAATGATGACGCATGCTTTTTCTGGCCAAATCATTATTTTTACACTCTAAAAGGGTACAAATGTTTATTTTAAATTCAAATTCATGAAAACTCTAGTCGTTTTCCAGGGAGGCAATTTTCTTAAAAACGGTGACGCATGTGAAGGATTATTTTAACCCTCTAAAAGCATATGAAGAATTATTTTAAGGGAAAAATGGTGAAAACTCGAATAGATTTCTATGGAGGCGATTTTTGTGAAAATGGTTACGCATACATTTTTTTGCCAAACCATGATTTTCACACTCTAAAAAGGTATAAAGGTGTATTTTAAGGTTAAAATCGTGAAAAATCTAGTCGTTTTCCAAGGAGGTGATTTATGAGAAAATGGTGACGCATGCCTTTTTTGGCCAAATCATGATATTCACACTCTAAATGGGTACGAAGGTGTATTTAAAGGTCAAACTAACGAAAACTCGGGTTGATTTCCAAGGAGGCGATTTTTGTGAAAACAGTTACGCATGCGTTTTTTAGCCAAATCATGATTCCACACTCAAAAAAGGTACAAAGGTGTATTTTAAGGTCAAAATCAAGAAAACTCAGGTCGTTTTCCGTGGAGCCTTATTTTGTGAAAACGGTGATGCATGCGTTGTCTAGCCAAATCATGATTTTCACTTTCTAAAAAGGTACAAAAGTGAATTTTAAGGTCAAAATCAAGAAAACTCTGTTCATTTTCCAAGGAGCCGATTTTCGTGAAAACGGTGACACGTGCATTTTTTGGCAAAATCAATATTTTGTCACTCTAAAAAGGGTACAAAGTTGTATTTTAAAGTCAAAATCACAAAAACTCTGGTCATTTTCCGGGGAGGCGATTTTCATGATTTTCACACTATAAAAGGTTACAAAGGTGTATTATAAAGTCAAAATAGCAAACTCTGGTCTTTTTCCGGGAAGCGAATTTCGTGAAAATGGTGACGCATGCGTTTTTTGGCCATATCATGATTTTTACCCTCTAAAATGGTACAAAGTTGTATGTTAAGGTTAAAATCAAGAAAACTCGGGTCGTTTTCCAGGAGGCAATTTTCGTGAAAATGGTTTTTTGGTCAAATCGTGATTTTCACACTCTAAAAGGGTACAAAGGTTTATTTTAAGGTCAAATAGAGAAAACTAGGGTCATTTTATGAGGAGGCAATTTTTGTGAAAATGGTGACGCATTCGTTTTTTTGCCAAATCATGATTTTCACACTCTAAAAAGGAAACAAAGTTGTATTTTAAGGTCAAAATCCCAAAATATCTTATCCTTTTCTAGGGAGATGATTTACTTGAAAAAGGTGATGCATGCGTTTTTTGGCCAAATCATGATATTCACACTCTAAAAGGGTACAAAGGTATATTTTAAGGTCAAAATAGCGAAAACTGGGGTCATTTTCCGGGGAGGCGATTTTCGTGAAAACGGTGACACGTGTATTGTTTTGGTAAAATCATGATTTTCACACTCTAAAAGTGTACAAAGGTATATTTTAAGGTAAAAATCATGAAAACTCATTTTGTTTTTCGTGAATGCTATTTTCGTGAAAACATTGATGCATGTGTTTTTGGTGAAATCATGATTTTCAAACTCTAAAAGGGTACAAAGGTTTATTTTAAGATCAAAATATTGAAAACTTGGGTCGTTTTCGGGGAGGTGATTTTCATGAGAACAGTGACGCATGCATTTTTTGACCAAATCATGATTTTCACACTCTAAAAGGGTTTAAAGATTTATTTCAAGGTCAAAATAGAGAAAATTGGGTCATTTTCCGGGGAGATGATATTCATGAAAACTGTGACGCATGCATTTTTTAACCAAATCATGATTTTCACCATCTAAAAGGGTACAATTATGTATTTTAAGATGAAAATAGCGAAATAACTAGTCGTGTTCCAAGGACGCGATTTTCATGAATATGGTGAGGCAAGCGTTTATTGCCAAATTATGATTTTCACCCTTTAAAAGGGTACAAAGGTCTAATTTAAGGTCAAAATAGCAAAAACTCGGGTCGATTTCCAGGGTGATGATTTTCGTGAAAATGGTGATCCATGCATTTTTTCACCAAATCATGATTTTCACTTTCTACAAAGGGTATAATTTTCACACCCTAAAAGGGTACAAATTTGTATTTTAAGGTCAAAATCCTGAAAACGCGGTTCATTTTCTGGGGAGGTGATTTTCGTGAAATCGGTGAGGCATGCATTTTTTTGCCAAATCATGACTTTCACAATCTAAAAGGGTACAGAGGTGTATTTTAAGCGAAAATAACAAAAAATCAGGTCGATTTCGAGGGAGGTGATTTTCGTGAAATCGGTGACGCATGCGTTTTTTTGGCAAAATAATGATTTTCAAACTCTAAAAGGTTACAAATGTGTATTTCAAAGTAAAAATAGCAAATATTAGGGTCGTTTTCGGGGGAAGCAATTTTCGTGAAAACGGTGACACATGTGTTTTGGGGAAAATCACGATTTTAACCCTCTTAAAGGGTATAAAGGATTATTTTAAGGGAAAATAGTGAAAACTCGAATCAATATCTGCGGAGGCGATTTTCGTGAAAACAGTGACGCATGCATTTTTTTACCAAATCATTATTTTCACACTCTAAAAGGGTATAATGGTGTATTTTAAAGTCAAAATTGCGAATACTAGGGTCGTTTTCGAGGGAGGCAATTTTCGTGAAATCGACGATGCATGCTTTATTTTGTCAAATAATAATTTTTACACTTAAAAAGTGTACAAAGGTGCAATTTAAGGTAAAAATAGAGATAACCCAAGTCATTTTCGGGGAGGCAATTTTCGTGAAAAAGGTGATGCATGCATTTTTTTACCAAATCATTCTTTTCTTAGTCTAAAAGGGTACAAAGGTTTATTTTAACGTAAAAATAACGACAACTCGGGGTCATTTTCCAGGGAGGTGATTTTCATTAAATGGTGGCGCTTGCCTTTTTTTGCCAAAACATGATTTTCACACTCTAAAAGGGTGAGAAAGGTGTATTTTAAAGAAAAAATAGCGAAAACTCAAGTGGATTTCTAGAGAGGTGATTTTCGTGAAAACAGTGACGTTTGCATTTTTTGGCAAAATCATGATTTTCACCCTCTAAAAGGGTACAAAGGTGTATTTTAAGGTCAAAATAGAAAAAAAAACTCTAGTCGATTTCCGGGGAAGCAATTATCGTGAAAACGGTGACGCATGCGTTTTTTAGCCATATCATGATTTTTCACTTTGAAAAGGGTACAAAGGTGTATTTTAAGGTCACAATCACGAAAACTCTAGTCATTTTCCAGGGGGGTAATTTTCATTAAAACGGTGACGCATGCGTTTTTTGGCTAAATCATGGTTTTCACACTTTAAAAGGGTACAAAGATGTATTTTAAAGTCAAAATCGAGAAAACTCGGGTCATTTTCCGAGGAGCTGATTTTCGTGAAATTGGTGTTTGATAAGTGTGTAATTACACTTATTATCATGATAATTTTATACAATAAACACTATAGTTTGAATCATTTTTATACTTCATATAACAGATTTCACGTGGTATGTAGTTATTTTTTATGCAAATGCAGATACTAGGTATATCTTGGAATAAAATGAACTAAAGTGGAATTCTGTAAAAAAGAGTGAAAAAGGTGCAAAAAGATGCGTGGAACTTAAAGATTTGGCTTAGAATCGAAGTTGTCAATGATCGGTGAAGTTACAAGGAGATTTGTGAAGAAAACTCAATTCATGGTCGTGACAATACCTCACGATCGCGACCTGTTCACTTCAGAAACAGAAGTATGCCAATCAAAGGTTCACGA
>CATIWQ010235328.1:0-26071 GCA_949673415.1 Euphorbia schlechtendalii
GTATATATATATATATATATATATATATATATATATATATATTTATAAGGATAAAAAATAAAAAAAATGAAAATTGAAATAAAAGGAAAAGGAATAATAAAAAAAGAAAGGAAATAAAAAAAATGGAAAAGATATATTAAAAAAAGGAAATAAATAAATGTAGATAAGAACTAAAAATTATAGTTTTATAGTACCACAATATGGTCCAAATACAAAATGAAAAACAAAGGAAATGATATCATTAATTGATACCATTTAAATGGCACTAATAATTGGTACTGAAAAAACTCCGCCTATAAATAGAGTGAATTTTCCGTGGAAAAGGGGGACCAGAAATTTTTAGAGAAAAATATAGCTTTTGGAATTGGAACTGATTTCGAGAATTAAGCAAGCATTTTTCGAGATTCACACCATACTTTCAACAACCTAAACTAAAAGACAACGAGGACTACTTCCTAGGATCGACCGTCACTCTTGTGTCATAGCCTTGGGTTCTCGATTTTACGGTCACCCAAGGCCTTGTGCGGGTGTAGATGATATGGAGGAATGCTACCTGGTTGATCCTGCTAGTAGTCATATGCTTGTCTCAAAGATTAAGCCATGCATGTGTAAGTATGAACTAATTTAGACTGTGAAACTACGAATGGCTCATTAAATCAGTTATAGTTTGTTTGATGGTACCTGCTACTCGAATAACTGTAGTTATTCTAGAGCTAATACGTGCAACAAACCCTGACTTCCAGAAGGGATGCATTTATTAGATAAAAGGACGACGAGGACTACTTCAAAGTGGATTCGTTCCGTAAGGGTAAGTTTCTGAGTTCCTAGAACTGCTAATTCCGTGCTCATTGTCTACTATTCCTTCTTCTAATTTCATCAGTGGACCTAGGATTTTTATTATACTATTTTATTGTGAATGTTTTAATTTTTCTTTTTTCATCTGTAAATTCTTTATTAATGGAGATACATGCTAGAATACCCCCACAAAGGGAATAAAAATATATTCCCGGATAATAGCCCCCACTATTTTACCGTGCGAGCAATTTCATTAATTAAAACGAGAAACCAACGTGTTAATAAAATGAATTGTTTTATTTCAAATAACAAATCCATTACCATGATTTTTCAATTGGCCACACGGGCCTCGCTAAAGCTAAAATCGAGCAAACGTGCAATATGTTGTAATATACCCTGTGGTAACATTTGTGGATGCAAGTAAATTAGGATTAGATGTATGTTTAGGATTTTAATTTTCCTTCGGGTACTGCAATTTCAATTATTTGTTTTGGAAATGTAATTAATAGGTTAGGCGGGTGGTTGCATCCCTCGAGGTATTGTAATTTTTAATCTTTACTTTCCGCATTTATTTACTATTTTATGGATGGATTTACCACTTTCAAATATACATGAATCATGCATAATAACTCGAAAATGACATAGGTTTGAATATGCGCAATTAAAAAAATACGGTTTTTTATAGATGTGATATAATGTGATCCAATAAGAAAAAGCAACGTATCTCGAACCTGAATCTCTATATCTTAGTGGGCCGTCCCCCATACGTTAAGCCTCATAGGACTCTAATTCCTCGAAGAGCTCATCCATGTGGCGTCTCTAAACTAAGAGATGGCGGATTCGGGTTTAACCAACAAAAAACGTTTGCGCTTTCTCTATCAAACTTTTTCCGGGTCCATGACCTGGTACCTTTTTATTTTCAACTTAAACACCTCGGTGGACCACACCTCTCATTTTTTGTGAGCTCTCAACCCATCGCTCCGTGTCGTCCGCTCATAGCTACCCTAAGCCATAACTTAACTAAACCTATATCAAGTTGTGTTGAATTTCTTAAAACAACCTCAAATCAAATGACTTAATTAATAGTATGCTTAGTACCAAATTAGTTTCACTATCCTAAGTAATTTGGTATCTCCAAAACTTAAATACTCTGAAGCATTATTAACATAGATTCAACATAAACGTCTGCTCCAGGCTCTATTATAGTTGTAGAATTCTAGAAGTAGTCATTGTAAACTTCTTGTCATGACTTTAGCTCTTAAAATCTCCTCTCTTCACAACTTCAAAATCTATCCATTGAAAAGGATTTGTAGATGTTTAGAGACAGTGAATCTGAATGTTGAGGCACGGGATTAATCCATTAATTAATTTATCATCAAAGAATCTTTTACTTCAAGAAATGTTGTTGAGACAGAGTGCGTTAGATACAACGTGTTGATTGATGATTATTTTCTTTTAGTGACATTAAAAATGGCATGGTGATGCTGGAAAATGGCGAATGTCAAAGGATTCCCTTTTTCCTTTGCTTTTAATGAGTAATGACTACCATTCTGTACTGACACCATTTTTCTAGAAGGACTACTTAAATATTCATTTATTTTCTATGCCAAATCCTTTTTGGGACATGATAAGAATCAACTACGAATATTTTTTTTTCACACATATGTTAAGCGCAAAGGTGTTACAGAAGCTCAACATCGCATAAAGTACTCAGCTTACGTTGATGTTAACATAGTCAAATAATGACAAGTGCGTGCATGCCACGCAAAACTCCCAAGTGGACTACATCCACCTGAAGCAGGGAAAGATATTACAATAAGGCTAGGAATATTCCTGCCAATTCAGGTGGATCCCATCCTCCCCGAGAGTAAAGCCTCAGTAATCATCCAGGTGGACTATATCCGCCCCAAATTTGGAAGAAACCAAGTCTTCCCATATCTCAGTGAAATGTCCAGGCGGCTACCAAACTAAGTTGGTTTGTTCGCCTGGATCGACCCTAGCAAAGAGTTCAATTAAAACTCTGAGTCTCCAAAGAGAACTCCATAATAGGAACTCTCACTTCAGATAAACTTTATCCTGTCAACAGGATAAAGATCCATTCAATCTAGAACTCTAGATGATTCACACTTTGGATCAGACTTGGTGATGTCCAATGAGTATAAGAGGACCCTTTGGGTCACCACGATATGGTATGTATTCTAAAAATACAAAATACTCCCTGCCTCCTCTCTTAAATCTGATCTAACTTAAGCATCAGAGAGGCTACGCCGGTCACACGTCTAGTCCCCCATAGTGACGTTCGTTGTTTTGCAGAAACCTTCAGACCACGACGAAGAGGAGCATTGGAGTTAACTTCAGTCAACAAGTTAGCGCGTGGAACAACGTTCCAGGCTAATTTAACATTAGTTTGGTGAGCGTGGGTTGAATTAACTTGCTCAGGCGAGAATCTCAGTTAACATGAACATTCGGATAATCGAAAAATTTTAGTTCCTAGTCAATCTCAAATGGCTCACAACGGAACAAGCAGTCATCCCCCAACCACAGGGATAAATGTCACGAGGGCGCCACCGCCTAAGACTGGCAAACGCCTCTAAGGTGACAGACCCGTAGGAGGAGATAACCCACTCCTCCGGTTGCAACAAAAATACTAAATTACCTTAGAAGAGATGGAGGCATATCGGAAATTAGTTGTTGAGACCTACATCTCTTCCGGCATGATGTACGGAGATCTGAGCAAAGCTGGCTTGGTCATATCCAGGCAGAATACAATGCCACCTCGTAACTTGATCGATGATTTTGATAGCGCGTCACTGGGGCTTATGCCACCCCATCTCTACAACATCACCTAGCCACCTTTCACGCCCATCATCCCTCACATAAATCCCCAAATCCCTTCCACCACACTCTCGACAACCTCGGATATCATAACCATGCAACCCATAGGATTGAATTCAGCCGAACAATCAACATAGTTATCATTACCTCAGGGACTACTATCGGCCATGAAAGATGCTCAGATTCCGCCTAGAGACATAGGGCTAACGTTGGACACCATCCAAGGATTAGGAACAGGCACGCAGCTTGAACAGATCCCAAAAATAAGAAATTTAAAGCGGGATGTCGAGCTGGAAAGTGAAGAGGAAGATGACCAATAGTTCGAGAATAAAGCCAAGGATTTTGCAAAACTGGTTGTACCTTATTAGGAGGCAACATCAAGAACCAATTTTTCACCTTTCAAGAAAAACATCCTCGACCAGACATTGCCCAGGCTCATCTACATACCTACTTTTGACAAATATATGGGAAAAGATGACCCAAATTATCACGCTGCTGACTTTAAGAATCAAATGGAAATGGTGGGAGAAACTGAGGTATATATATGCCGATACTTTTCAGCTACATTGGCCAGACCTACGACCCGATGGTTCACCTCTCTGCCCCCTAACTCCATAGGGAGCCGGGATAAACTCAATGACGCATTCTGCAAATAGTTTTTGGGCTCCACTCAGGTTGGATTGGTAACAAGGAGCCTACGTGAAATTGTGCAAGGCTTAGAGGAAAGCCTCCGTGAATACTACAATCACTTCAATGAAAGCCTGCCTGGACATATGAGACTAGGATTTCAGCACCGCTGAAGAGGCAATGTTGAAAGGCACACGGAGTCGAGATCTCAGGAATGTAATCCTCACTAGGCATTACAAAAGCCTCCAATAAATGCTTGGAATGGCCAAAGATTTGATTCCAGTATATGAAATAAATTTCAACTGAAGGAAAGAAAGTTGGAGCAGGGAAACAAAGAGAGAGGACAGACCTGGATTTGATGACAATAAGCGAAAAAATCAAGGCGGATCTAGTCGAGGTGAATATCTTGAAGAGGACCGTCCTAGGCTGAATGCATCTTTGAGCCAGATACTAGTAGCTATCAAAAAGACCCCGAAGAGAAAAAACATTCATTTCCCTAAAATCCCTAACGGAGTCTCTTTGGGACGTGATTTGAACAAATACTACGATTACCACAGAGCTAAAGGTCATCACACGGATGACTGTAGATCGCTGGCTGACATAGTGCATGGGCTTATCAAAGCTGGTAAGTTTATCCAGTTCGTGAAAGGAATCACCAAGAGGCATGAAAGGAGGCAGGGAAGCGAAGATGAGAGAGAAGATGACTCGAATAAAAAGTATGGAGGAACAAACGGAGTAATAATGGTAATTGTAGGAGAACCAGAATTCGAGTCTCCCCAAAAGAAAGCTAGAGGTTCATTTAGCAAAAAGAATAATGTAGAAAGCGAGGCGGAAATCTTAAAGCCATTCAGGCAAAACTCATTAGTCAAAAAATAGCATGCTCAACACATAGTCGTCGAAGCAACGATAGAAAAATTTCACGGTGAGAAGGATCCTTTTGGACACTGGCAATCTTGTGAATATCATCATCAAAAGTTTTGTCGAGAAATTAGGAGTACATCACTCTCAAATTCGAGCCAGATGCTCACTACTCATCTGGATCAATGGACAGCCCATACAATCCTTGGGGGAAGTCACATTGGAGGTGGAAATGGGAAGCCTCAAACATAAATTCCGTGGGAAAGTAGATTTTACCATCGTTGACATCTCAATGGGCTTTAATATCATATTGGGAAGACCTTTCCAAATTGAAACCCGCATGCTCATCTCCCTGATGGACTTGGTGTTTGATATACCAACTATAAAAGGGACTGTGGTAATAATTGGCAACCCCCAAGTAGCTCAAGAGGCATACCTAGCCTCATTACACAGAGAATCACTCCTGGTGGAAGAGGAGTTTGCGATGGACCGGCCGGAGAAAATCAAGGTGGCTGAGGAGCTGGAAGAGCTCAAAGTTGGCCCAGAACGCTCGCTTAAAATTGGGAGAAGCCTTTGTAACGACGCAAAGCCAGAAATAATTTATTCCCTTATTAATCAACAAAATGTTTTTTCATGGTCATCTAAAGACCTCGTGGGTGTCAAACTTGAGGTCATGCAACACATGCTAAACTTAAACCCAAGCGCCGAGTCGGTCATTCAAAAGAAAAGGAAGCATGCACCTAAGAGACAGAGAGCCATTGAAGAAGAAGTTAGCGAGCTCTTAAAAGCTGGACACATTAGGGAAGTTCAATATCCAATCTGGTTATCCAATGTTGTATTGGTGAAAAAACCAAGTGGAGCCTACAGAATATGTGTAGACTTCACTGATGTGAACAAAGCAACTCCGAAGGATGCTTACCCACTCCTAAGCATGGATCAATTGGCGAACGTAATGGTAGGCTATGCAGTCTACTAATTGTTAGATGCCAAATGCGGGTATAACCAAATACCCATGCACCCCGCTGATGAAGAAAAAACATCCTTCATAACCCACTAAGGCACCTACTATTACATAGTCATGCCCTTTGGCTTAAAGAACACGGGTGCAACTTATCAAAGGTTGATTAATGTGATGTTCTACGACGAGATAGGAAAGTCAGTGGAAGTCTACGTGGATGATATGATAATCAAGAGTAGAAGCGAGGTGGAACATGTACAAGACATCCGAAGGGTTTCAAAGTATTGCAAGAATACCGCCTGAAACTCAATCCGGAAAAATACACATTTGGAGTGAAAGGAGGTAAATTCTTAGGGTTAATGATTTCCCAAAGAGGGATAGAGGATAACCTAGAGAAAATCGAGGCAATTCTTAAAATGGAACCACCTCGAACCCTAAATGAAGTCCAAAGATTAAATGGCAGAGTCAATGCATTGGGAAGATTTATATCTTTCTCAGCCAAAAGATGCATGCCTTTCTACAAGGCAATAAAGAAAGATAAAGACTTCAAATGGGATCAACCATTCCAAGAAGCTTTGGAAGAGCTAAAGAAATTCCTGGGAAAACCACCACTCCTCAGCACACCCCAGCTGGATGACACATTGTTCATGTACCTGGCCGCTACTGACGAGGCGGCAAGAACAGTGTTGATTCAAGAGGAAGGACAAGACCAATTCCCAATTTACTACAATAGCAAAGTGCTGTGGAATGTTGAGCTCAAATACCCTCGAATTGAAAAACTCGCTTGGCCTTGATCTCAGCGTCCACTTGGTTGAGACCCTACTTCCAGGCCCACATAGTTATAGTGAGGACCAATTTCCTGCTGAAAAATGTCCTCCAACGGCCTGAAACATCAGGGAGACTGGCTGAGTGGGCTATCCGATTGGGGGAGCATGACATAAGATTTAAAAGTAGAAGCACCATGAAAGCTCAAGTTCTGGTGGAATTCATGGTAGAATTCGGGGGGCTCGAGCCTGCCAAAGAAATCAAAATTGAATAATGGGAAATCCTTGTGGATGGAGTATCCTCTCACGAAGGAGCCAAAGTCGGTGTATATATTCAAGGCCCCGAAAAAATTAGATTCTCTTACATCACGAAACTAGCCTTCCCCGCGACCAACAATGCGGCAGAATATGAGGTAGTTATCAAAGGGCTAGAGCTAGCCCGAGAGATAGCACTAGATCGATTATTACTCAAAAGTGACTCAAGGCTGATCGCAAACTAGATTAATCGAAACTTCGAAATAAAAGATGCAGAAATGCCAAATTATCTCTCAAAGGTAAGAAATCTTATAGAGATACTAGAGTCAAAAGGAGTAGCCTGGATAATTGAACATATTCCTAGGAAAGAAAATGAGCGGGCCGATGAATTAGCCAAGGCGGCTTCAAGCAAAGAAGAGTGAAAAAACCTTACATGCTCGTATGAGGTAATCACCCACCCAAAAAATGAAACGTAGGTGAGCTTATTAATAGAGCAACGAGATCTCGGGTGGATGAAATCCATCTATGATTACCTGGCCACAAATAAACTGCCTGATGATAAAATCGAGGCTACCAAAATTGTAAGAAAAGCCATGCGGTTTTCTTTACTAAATGGGGAGCTTTATAGAAAATCATACTCTGATGCCTGGGAAAAATGCATAACGGCTCAAGAAGGAGCTAAAATACTACAAAAACTTCATGAAGATTGTGGATCCCACCAGGTGGCAGTAACATTACTTAGAAGGGCAAGCCTCACTAACTTTTATTGGGAGTCTATGAACCTGGACGCACAAACATACGTCAAATCTTACCATTAATGTCAAATCCATGGACAAAAATCTCACATCCCCCATGCAATACAACGACCCCTATTGACTGCCTGGCCATTTGCAACATGGGGAATTGACATTGCGAGACCTCTTCCCCAAGCAAGCGGATAAAGAAAATGGATCCTAGTGGCCATTGACTACTTTACCAAATGGTTTGAGGCAGTCGCTCTCAATAGTATAATAGTAGAACGGGTTCTAGATTTTGTCAAAAGAACATCATAATGCGATTTGTAGTACCACACCGAATCATCTCAGATAATGGTATGTAATTCACATCCAGGAAATTCCAAGACTTTTGCAAGGAATTGAAGATTGAAACCCACTCCAGCTTAGTGGCTCACCCATAAACTAATGGCTAGACGGAAATTACAAATAAAATGCTTGATCGAGAAATAAAGAAAAGGGTGATGGAAAGAAAGGGAGTCTGGCCGGATGAGTTGATTAATGTGCTATGAGTATACCAAACGACCCCGTGCACATCTACCGGAGAAACACCTTTTTCAATGGTATATGGGGTCGAGGAGGTTCTACCCATCGAAATCAATCCTCCATCTGATCGAGTGGCCTACTACACGGAGAAAGAGAACAACATCAACATGAGATATCATGTTGACGATCTACAAGAGAAACGGGAGAGGGCGTGCATCCTTATGGCCACCTACAAAGCTAGGATCGCCAAATACCATGACAGGAAGGTAAGAGAAATCCGCCTCCAAGAAGGTGACATGGTCTTTAAGGACGTAACCGCTTCACAGGTGCAAGAGGGAAAAGGGAAGGTGGGGGTGAATTGGGAAGGCCCCAATAATGTTTCACAAGTTATCGGACCAACAACCTATAAGTTAAAGACTATGGAAGGAAAGGAGGTCCCAAGAAAGTGGAACATAGCAAAGCTTAGGCCATATTACATGGCTTACGACTCTTAGAGGGATCCAGGCGTCCGTACTCTTTTCCTTTTAAGGACTTTTTCCCAATGGGTTTTGTCCTAAAGGTTTTTAACGAGGCGACACAACCTTAGAAGAGATAGATAACCGGATGCTTAGAATTCCCGAATGTACTTTTTAATTTATTCACTAAGAAGTAGTTAATTTCAAAATGTGCACATTTAAATACTAATCATACTTTGAGATTGCACAAACAATAAAATGAAAGCTCTTAAAACATTGAGGCGGCTTAAATGCATTAGACCCAAATATCATAAAATGGCAAACATAAGGCCATTGAGGCGGCTCAAACGCATAAGACCTAAGTATCATAAAATGGCAAACATAAGGCCATTGAGGCGGCTCAAATGTATAAGACCTAAATATCATAAAATGGCAAACATAAAGCCATTGAGGCGGCTCAAATGCATAAGTCTTAAATATCATTAAGGCGGCTCAAGCACATAAGACCTAGATATCATAAAATGGCAAATATAAGGCTATTGAGGCTGCTCAAATGCATAAGACCTAAACATCATAGCAAGCATAATATCATTGAGGCGGCTTAAAAAGCATAAGACCTAAAGTATCATTAAATGATGAATAACAGACCATTAAGGCGGCTCAAAATCACAGAACTTCACTTAGTGATGGGCACAAAACCATGAAGGTAGCAAAATAAATAGTAAATGAGCCATTCAGATGGTGAAAAGATACACAATAACGCTCAAGGTGGAAAAATAACATATCATTAAAAGGCCCAACAAGGCTGAAATATTCTTACAAAAATGTAGAAAAGGAAAATAAAGCTAAAATCTACGCTTCAAGGCGGGTCGATTCGACGTCATCTCCTTTCTTCGGCTCCTCCTCCTCTACTAACTCATCTAGGATGGTCTCCTCCTCATCCGGCTCATTGGGATACTTCACTCCCATTAAAAGATACTCAGGAAGATCCAGGTGGCAAGCCCGATAAGCCTAAACAACTAGACGGCCATATTCGTGGCCATCCACCTCCATGTTAAGCATAGCTTGGCTATAATTGGAGACTACTTTTGGAACATCCACCTCATATTTTGAGATGGTGTTCTGCAGGTTATCTCGAGCCAAAGCCAGCTCCTCAGCCCTCTTTTGGGTCTCCTCCACCTTTTTGTTAGCTTCCTCCAGCTACCAGCTCAACTCAATATTGGCCGCCTTGAGCACTTCGACCTTGTTATTGGTATTCTCCAGCTCATGAGCTGTTAGTTCGTGAGTTCACTCCATGAGCGCCATGTCCTGACTTTTCTGAGTCAACTCAATCGCTTGAGAAGCCATCTGTATAAACCAACATGCTATGAACCATGAACAAAAAAGAAAATAGAAACCATAAACAGAAAGAAGGAAGAACCTCGGTGGACATCATGAATAGAGTTTTGGATGACTGAAGCAAGGTCTCAACCACCAAGATGTTCTTTTCCACCGGGAGGGGCAAGATGGTCCTTAAGACATTCTGGATTGAGGTAGTATATATGGAGGGATAGCCCTCACTCGTAAATGTTAGCAAATCCACCTGAAGAGACCTGGCGCTAACTGGCTTAGATGAGTGGCGCCCTGAAACAAAGGTAACAACTTAAGTACCAAACAAACAAGTTAAAAAGGGGAATTTAAGTTCTTACCGACTGATGGGAAGCCTCTCCAGTGGTATGAGAATGAGGCGGCTCCGCAACAATCTCCGGAACCTCCTCAATAATATGAGCCTTATGCTTCCTTTTCCTCTTGCTCGGATCTTCACCTTGAATGCCTGGAATTGCATTAGCCAAACCCCTAATAAGTTCAAGCTCAATTTGCTCATTAAACGTTTGTTACCTTTGGATCCCTTGGCGTCTTGTTGCACGAGATCATCGGCAAAATGAATATTAAACACTGAAAAGAAAGGAAAGATTTAAGTACCTGGGAAAGCTTGTGGCCCGTATGATTAATATGATCTGGTTAACCAGGCTCAATAATCCTAATATTTTTTACCATGGCCCAACTAATGGTTTGGCATGGCCACACTCCCTTCCTAAGAGCTTTAAAAACATCTACCCTATGGTCCAGGCTAGCAGAATGGCAAGCTAGATCTAGGGAAAGGTTCCACTAGGTTTGGAACCAAGGGTGACGGTCCTCTTGCTTGATAAAGATAAAGTAGTGTTTTAAATGTTTCACGGAGTCTACTTTATTCAAAAATTTGTAGAAACCACCTCGGTGAGCAAAGTGATACAAATCCTTGCTCGCGGTCTTCCTCAACAAGGAGATCCGCCTGAAGAACTCAGCATCAAACTTCATCTCCAGCCGCGTACAAATTAAATAATGCCCCACCAAGTCAATCAAAGCGTTGGGGTAGATCTGAGCCAGACTAAGATGGAATGCCCTTAATACATTGCTGAGTCCCTTAGGAAGCGGAAAAATAAACCCTGACAAAATCTGGTCCATGTAGATTCCAAAGTATCCTTCAGGTGGACGGGTGATCTGCTGAGCTTGGGAGGGAAGAATTATTTCACATTCTTTAAGCCATGGAAAAACCTCTATCTCAAATTCTGGAACAACCCAGTCTTGAACCGACTTGATAAGGTCAACCGTAGGCGTCCTATTCACTATTTCCCTGGCCTTTCCTTTTCCCTTGGCTAAAGTTTCAGGTCGGGTTACCACATGCTACCTCATGGGGCGGATGGAACTCTTCTTCATTCTCTTTGAGCGAGAGGATACCCCAATTGCTGTTCTAGGAAGCACCGTGGGAGTTCGACCCATTTCTTCATCTAACTTGGCCCATGCCACTATAGAAGAAGACTGTGAAGAGAAGGTAGACCTACTACAAGATGCCCTACTTCCATCCTACTCAGACATGACTTCAATCAGATGGGGTGCCCTAGAAGTTGAGAAACAGTCATAATAATCTACATTCAAAGGCTTGAAGTATTTTGAGTTTGTCTCAGCTATTTCTCTATCAAATTGGCTACTACTAGAGGAGGCAGAATCGGTCATTATCACCTTTTAAAATCTTAATCAGTTAGAAAATCCTAAAGGATCGCTAGTCAGTTCAAGGCGGTACAAACAGCATTTCGGTTACCTACGTTGGTATCTAGGATATAACACTAAATTGGAGCACAAACATCATTTAACATCAACAAACTGATTTCTAAGATCAAACAACATAAGTAAAGGCAGTTCTGCAAAAAATAATATGAATAGTTTTGGGAAATGCATATGGTTGATTTTAGATAAAGCAAATGCTTAGAAATGTATCAACAGCAAAATTGGTTCTCTACGCATTCAATCATCATCAACATCAAACATACATGCAACAAGTGTTCATCACAGAACCCAAATAACATAAAAATGAAGAGGAAAAAACATACTAATTCTACAAAGTAATCATGATAAATAAGAAAGAAAGTTTTGAAGAATCACTTGCAAAGAGGATTAGAGTTGAAGATGAAGTTGGAGGTAAGGTTAGAGATGGACGCACAAAGTCAAATACGCAAAGTAGATCACCGAAATAAGGAGAAGGAAAGAAATTTTGCAAAAATGGTAAAAAGAGAAAATGGAACCCTTATATAGAGCTAAAAGGGCATATGAGGGGATGTTTTCCCCATGAAGGATACGTGGCACGCTACCTACCTCACATTTAAAATTTGAAAAGACATGAACTTTTCATCTTGGCGCTCAAGACACATATGCCCTAGACACATGTCCTTGTTGTTAAATTCGCCTAAACCAGGCGGATCCCAAACACAAGCTCCTAAAGAAGCTCTCACACTAATGGGGGGACTTCTGTTAACATAGTCAAATAATGACAGGCGCGTGCATGCCACGCAAAACTCCCAGGTAGACTACATTCGCTTGAAGCAGGGAATGATATTACAATAAAGCTAGGAATGTTCTTGCCAATCCAAGCGAATCCCATCCGCCCTGAAAGTAAAGCCTCGATAATCATCCAGGCGGAATGTATTCACCCCAAATTTGGAAGAAACCAAGTCTTCCCCGATCTCAGTGAAATGTCCAGGCGGCTACCAAGCTGAGTCGGCTTATCCACCTGGACAAACCTCAACAAAGAGTTCAATTAAAACTCTGAGTACCCAAAGAGACCTCCGTAATTGGAACTCTCACTTCAGATAAACTTTATCATGTCAATAGGATATAGATCCATTCAAACTAGAACTCTAGATGATTCACACTTTAGATTAGACTTGGTGACATTCAATGAGTATAAGAGGACCCTTTGTGTCACCACGTAAAGGTACGTATTTTAAAAACACAAAATACTCCCTGCCTCCTCTCTTAAATCCGATCTAACTTAAGCATTGGAGAGGCTATGCCGGTCACACGGCTAGTCCCCCATAGCGATGTTCGTTGTTTTGCAGAAACCTTCAGACTACTATGAAGAGGAGCATTGGAGTCAACTTCAGTCAGCAAGTTAGCACGTGGAACCATGTTCCAGGCTAATTTAACTGTTAAGAATAAGGACATAATAGTGATGGTTAATCTAGACAAGTAATGAACATGCGAACTGGCATGATAGAACTTCAAAATTTTAAATTAACCTAAAATGATCTCCTAAGTATGACATGATTGATGTAATATTAATTGAAATATTCCATAGACATGTTAGGTTTATAAAACTTATTAAAAGAAACATAGTATCCTAGTATAGAGCATCACCAAATGATATGTACCTTCCCTTTGATGTGTTAGAGCGATCCGTTAGAGCAATTAGACAACACTCCGTTAGCACAAGCCTCCAAACTAGGACAACCTCTATGACAAGTCCACACGAACCACACTAACCAAATCCTCATAAGGAGGGAGAACTCGTTAGTTAACAAGTGGATGCTAGACCACTCATATACTAACCCAAAAATAACTATGAAGACTCTTTTTCAAAATAGGAACAAACCTTCAAAAGAAATCTCGTAAATACTAGAGAAACTCGAGGAGGATCTTAAAATAATTCAAAAGAGAAAAAAGAGTCAAGCTCAAAAGGGAGGTTGAACTGGAGTGATTTGAAAAATGAGGAGGAGGCTCCTATTTATAGGGAAAAGGGGAGTAAAAATGCTCCCTTTTTAGCAATGTGGTCCCCATCCCACACGCGGTGTGAGCGGATGATTTTTTGGACTCGCGAGGCACCGGCCCCGTGAGATGGGGTATGGGGGTTTTATGAAAAAATTAAATGAGAAAAGAAAAGCTTTGAGAGACTCGAGGCCTAAACCTATCCCCTACATTATTACAAAGTTGCAACCTGGATCAGCTCTTCTAGGAAATTAGGTACAACCTAGATCAGTTAAGCCTAAACAACATCGTAGAAAAGATATTGGGGTCCAGATGATTTACCTACTTCATTATTATTTGAGTTATAATTACAAGCAAACAACCACCTTTGAGACATTTCAATTTATTTATAATCATTTTCGATTTGTAGTGGAGTTAAACATACACATGCGGAAAGAGAAAATTAAATAAGAGAAAGCGATAAATAAAGTAAATACGAGGCTTCTAACATAAAGGGGGGTAGGGTATATAATAATACAAACCAAGGGGTAATATATAAATAGCCCTAAATACAAATGATCCACATTTACATTTTATTTACAATTACGATACCCGAAGGAAAATAAAACCCTAATCTAATTTTTTAAAATTAGATACTCGAATCCGAAAAGGAACTGGGAATTTTCTAAGAAACAGCGTTAGAAAAAGAAATGTAGAGAATTTCCTAACGTTTTCTCAAAAATCCCAAATTTCCTCTCCCTAGAATTCTCTCTCTAAAAAGTTTCCCAAAGATGTAAAAGTCCCAACCCGTAAAAAATCTAATTTTTAGACTTAAATTGGGGTTAGTAAAAAATGTAATTAAGTGGGGGAAGGAGGGGTATTTTTAAGAAAAATAAAATAAAAGAAAGGGAAAAAAAGGATGAAAATTATGGAGTGGGGAGCAAGAAAGTCGGGACTAGCCTAATTGGGCGAACTAGTTTCGGTCCCCAGAAGGGGCTAGTCTGGGCTGGTCTCGGCCTCCCAAGAAGGCCGAGACTGGCCCAGAAGGTGGGGACTGGCCCAATCCCAAAAATCAGATTGATCAGGGCCAGTTCGACCAGGACGAGTGGGCTAAAAGACTATTTTAATTTATTTATTTTTAAAAATTTAAAAATTTATTTTTTAACTATATAAATATATATTACCTTTTTAAGGTTTTTTGGGTTGATTTTGGGTTAGTTTTGAATGGTTTTGGCTTACAAAAGACCCTAGAACCTCCTTCAAACATCTCATAACATCAAAGCGGATCACTAAAATAAAAGAGGCAAGTGAAAATATTTCTCATCATCGCTTCACGAGAGGGACCAAGAATCTCATGCTCATAGGGTTCCCCTCGTGCGATCACTATTGACATAAGTTTGAAATGTTACACGAAAAGAGCAAGGGATAGCATCATATCTGGGCAGGTGACTTTGTCGAAGTTGACCGATGAACATGGAAGACTGTTGTGCTCCTTGGAACCCTAACATGGTGTTTTCCAATCTTACGGAATTCACATGGAAATGAGAAGTGTTGAAGTTAACTCTGGAACATAGAAGACCACCATGCTCCTTGGACATCCCCAACTTGATGTTTTATGATCTTACGACATTCACTTGGAAATAAAGGATGCTGAAGTTGACACTGGAAGATGGAAGACCACCGTGCTCCTTGGACATCCCCAACATGGTGTTTTCAATCTTATGGAATCTACTTAGAAATAAAAGGTGTTGAAATTAACAGTGGAACATGAAAGACCGCCATGCTCCTTTGACATCCCCAACATGGTATTTTTCAATCTCACGGAATTCGCTTGAAAATAAATGATGCTAAAGTTGACGCTGGAACATGGAAGACCGTCATGCTCCTTAGAGATCCCCAACATGGTGTTTTCCGATCTTATAGAATTCACCTGAAAATAAAGGATGTTGAAGTTGGTTGAAGCATGGAAGACCGCCATGCTCATTGGTTATCCCCAACATGGTGTTTTTTATCTTACGGAATTCACCTAGAAGTAAAGGGTTCTGAAGTTGATGTTGGAGCATGGAAGATCATCGTGCTCCTTAGATATCTCCAACATGGTGCTTTTCCAACCTTACAGAATTCACCTGAAAATAAAAGCTGTTGAAGTTCACGCTGGAACATGGAAGACCGCCATTCTCCTTGGAGATCCCCAACATGGTGTCTTTCGATCTTAAAGAATTCATCTGAAAATAAAGGATGATAAAGTTAACACTAGAGCATGGAAGACCGCTATGCTCCTTGGACATCGCCAACATTGTGTTTTCCGATCTTTCAAAATTTACCATGAAGTAAAAGATTCTCAAGTTGGCATTAGAACATGGAAGACCATCATGCTCCTTAGAACTTTGATGAGGTTGACTTCCAAGATTTTGTACTCAATTTTCTTCTCAATGTGATGCTTGTTGGTTTCCAGGATTTTGTACCAAGTTGACAAGGTCAACTTACAGGATTTTGTACCCATATATCTTCCCGAGGTGATGATTGATTGTTTCCAGGATTTTGTACCCATATAACGAGGTTAACTTCCAAGATTTGTACCAGTTATGTTCCCAAGGTTTTTTTATTTACTTTGACACTAAGTATCAAAGTTATCCTCAGAACATGGAAGGCCACCGTGCTCTTTGGAAATCTTTGACATGGTACTTTCTCAATTTTGAGGCCTCCTAAAAATGGACTTGTTTTGGTTTGGAAACTATTCTAAAAATTTTGTGGAGATGACTTTGAAAATATTGAATTTGCCCCTTGCCAGGATATAGCTTTGATTATTGGGGAGATATGGTTCCCTTAGAGTTGTAATTTCTTGGGAGAAAATATTTAGGAAGTAATATTGGGTGAATTAAGGGATATGTGATTATTGGTAGAGAAAATGAGGATAAAACTGATTTTATTAATAAGTAGTGTGATAGGCTTTGATTCTAAAAATATGGTTTAGAAGATCAATGCGTTTTAATTTCCAAAAAGATTGTTCGGAACATCGAATTGATTTTGATCCCCAAAATGTGGATGGGAAGAAATCTGCATGTAAGAAAAAATGATTATGAAGTTAGTAGTGTGTGAAGGCATTTTTTAACTTCTTGATTGACTTTGCGGAAGAAAAATATTTTGCCCCTTCAATTAAGAGTTAAAATATGAACGAAATTGGTTAAGTTAGATAATTTGGACTTGTCCAAAATATTTGTCGAGGTAGAACTACCCATTGTTTGAATTATTGATTTCTAAAATGTGACATGGCAAGATAGTGGCGCAGCTAAATAAAGTCACGCCAAGAGAGTGGTGTGGTAATGATGGAGTTAATAAGATCCTACGATAAATTATTCACACATATATGTGCATGTGAATGAACTAATTTGAATGCTCACATGTATGTTATGTAATAGGTTAGTCAATTGTTTGCATTAATTCTTGTATGAGTATATGAGTATGCATAAAGATGTGATATTTCTTTGGTTTCTTTGGCTTGGGCAGTGGATGCTCTTGTGGTGACTAGGCAATCTTGAGTGGTTGGTGTGGGATTCCTATGGGATAGTTGACTAGAATGGACTTGGGTCTAAGTTAAAGTTTGATTTTAGGTTGGAATGAAGCTAAATTTGAAGCATGAATCTAGCCTTGTGCAGATTTGGATGAGTTGTAAACTTTTGACACACAGATTACTCTTGAATATGTTATCAATAACACTAACATTGGTCTCCGCTTGATCCATTATTATTGAGCCTCAAAGCATGCGAGTTTCTCCCCATTATGATGATCCTTATTATGAAGGATGTTTGACTCTATTCGCCCATTGCCCCCGCGATAGATAATTGATGTCTTTTGCCATTTTGACAAAAAAATGTGATTAATTGAATACTTCTTTTATTTTGTTCTAATTTTTTATAGACTGCCCTCATGGCTTTTCAATCTATTGAATAGTGTCTTAATTTTTTCTTGGACCGCCCTTTCAAGTTTTTAATCTAGCAGACTCATTTTTTATCTCTTCTTATTACTTTTTCTTTCTTTTTTTTTATTTATCATTGTGTTACTTGCGTTGTTTCTCGAAATACCATACATCTATCCAGTTACAAGTATACACGTAATGATTCAGCAATAATGACATTTCCAAGAATGAAAGTAACTGGGGTACAAAAGTATCCAATGATTTAACCCGTATTACCAACCTGCCCTTTCAGGTTTTCAAACTGATGACTAACTGTTTGCTCTCGTTGTCCTAATTTTTGCCCAAAGTGCCCTTTTCGTGTTTTCACTTTAACGGAATAATTAGTAAAAGAATACCCTAAATTTTCCTAAACTGTAGGAAGAAGGATAGTTGATAGGCTTGCAATTTAATCTCTTTTTTTATTACGCTACTTTTCAATTATATTCTTTTCCCTAATCATGACAGCGCTTAAGCCAGTCTCGGTTGATCGGATTCAGGAACCCATTGCCATCCATGTCTATCGCCCTGATCGTTCATTTGCTAAGGACCTTTTTTTTTATCATGAACGGGCCTTTCTAATTGGGTCTAAAGTTCCTCCCAACGTCAGTATTGGAGGGTTTCAGCAGCTTTAAGACCAAGTCCCCCGCTTTCAAGGGATGCTTCTAGTGTTTGATTTGATATTGCAAGCTCTTATCATGCCCAACTAATACATTTAGAGATGATCTAGGCCTTCAACCGATGCTCATTAATCAAATTCAACAGCTCAAATCTTGATTTAGCTCAATCGACTCTTTCACCCTTGCTTTCATGACTATCGTTAAGGATCTGACCTTGGTTTGTACTAGGAGAATTGCATCCATCCCTAAGACTAGATAAAGGGAGTTTGACCTTTTAGCGTGCGCAAGTTGGATTTATACCCCCAAAATGCAATCAAAATCTTACCTGCCCAATCACAGTAAGTAGTCATTATTTTGGACAAGATTTTCTTGATAAACTTGTTTATTGCTTCCACTGTCTCATTTGCTTGATGTCTATAGGGAGAAGAGTGATGATGCTTAACACCATATTTTTCAAATAGATTGGTCATTGCCACTTGAAACTAAAACTTTGTTATCGGACATAATGTGATGAGGCATCATGTAACGTGTAAAGAAATTCTTTTCAATGAACTTGGTCACCTTCTTGGTTGTTATGTTGGTGAAACATTCAGCCTCGACCCACTTGGAGAAGTAGTCGACCGACACAATGATTTATCGATTCTGATTAGTTGAAGAGGGTTAAATCTCACCGATAATATCAATCCCCCATGTTGAGAATGGTTAAGAAGTTGAAAGATTATGGAGATCTAACAGAGGAAAATGATTAATTTCCTCGTATATCTGCAATTCATGATACGTTTTGACCTTAGAGATGCATCAGCTATCATTGTATTCCAAAAATAACCCTACCAATGAATCTTCTTTGCTAAGGCCAAACCATTTATCTAAGGGCCATAGTCTCTTCCATGAGTATGGTTCATGACCAAAGAGGTTTATTTTTCATAAAGACATCACAGAAGCAAGTCATCGCTAGTGTGCTTGAAGAGATTATTCTTGAAAATTCTGAACTGAGCAGCCAGCCGATGAAGAGATAAGTATTTTGAATTTGTTGCCCCTAGTGGGAAATCTCCATTTTGGATTAATCAAACTATATCCCGATACCAACATTCCTCATCCATACTAATAGTGTCTGGGATGGGGTGATAATAGAATGGCTCTTTCGATGACAAAAGGACCACGGGCCTGATGAGATGGACTTGAGAACCTTCCCACTTAAGGGCTAGAGTAGCCAAGGAATCCACCATTTGGTTCTCATCCTAGGGGTCATGTCAAAATAAACAATTCTTGAATTTCGTGATCAATTCCCAAATTGGATCGATGTTAAGCCGAAGTGACTCCTCCTTGATTTCCTAATCACCAGTGACTTATCAAATTATAAGGGTGGAATCACCAGTGATAGTGACTTCTATTACCCTATGCATTTTTCAAAGCTTGCAACCCGAAGAGGCATGCCTCATATTCAACCCATTATTGCTAATGGGAAATTCAAGACACATAGAGAGCAAGAGAACTTCATTCTATGGCATTATTAGAACAACCTCAAGACCCACCCCTCGATGATTCATAGCTCCGTCAAATAACATTTTCCATTCCTCGTTCACGAACTCTAAGATGGCTATCTTACTCCGAATTCTCAACACAGTCAGAGTCACAAGCTTGATTAGCGAGGAATTCGGTGATTGGTTGGTCTTTAATCACCTTCTTTACGATATATCCAATACTAAATTCAGAGAGGAGAATCCACCGATGAGAGAGCTTATAGGCTAGAGTTGGGGATTGATAAGTGTATAATTACACTTATTATCATTATAATTTTATAATATAAACACTATAGTTTTAGTCATTTTTATACTTCATATAAAAGATTTTACGTAGTATGTAGTTGTTTTTTATGAAAATGCATATACTAGGCAAGTCTTGGGAGTAAAATGAACTAAAGTGGAATTCTATGAAAAAAGAGTGAAAAAGGTGCAAAATGATGCATGGGACTTGAAGATTTGGCTTAGGATCGAAGCTGTCGAAGATCGGTGAAGTTACAAGGAGATTTCTGAAGAAAACACAATTCACGGTCGCGATAATACCTCGTGGTTGCGACCTGTTCACTTTAGAAATAGAATTCTGCCAATCAAAGGTTCACGGTCGTAAATCACATATCGTGGTCATGACATGGTCAGTTTTCTGGTATTATCTTCTCAATAACCAACCGCCAGATAAGCATGATCAACCGCCATCAACCGCTAACGAAAAGACACTTATCAGGAGTCAACCAATCATGAAAAGGTGCCTATCCATTGTGGATTGAATCAAAGCCTCTCAACCAATCACATTAAAGAGATACAATCTTTCACCAATGGATGTGACTCTTCGTTTGGATAGATGCAACCCTTCAAACTCTATAAATAGGGCTCTAATTCTTAACAAATCTCATGCGTCAAGTGGTGGATAGTGTGGAACACTAGAGAGGAAAGCATTAGAGTGCAGATATAGTGTGTGTATAGTTAGATTCACTACGTTCTTAAGTGTTAGTGAGAAAATGTTTAAGTGATTCGAATCCTTGTTTCGATCACTAGATTTCTCTATATTCTCGAGCGTTGTTGTATAAGTTTACTTGCAAATCACTTATCAATAAAAGTTTTTATTCTTCAATATTTGTTTGTTCGATATTCACAAAGAATAGCATCCTAGCAGAGGTTCTGTATGAGCCGAGACTGAATTCAAAGTAGAAGCAGGAATTGCGGGAATTGACGACTCCCATTAAAGAGTGGATACGGTTTTATCAACTTTAGCTTTCACTTGCATTCCTTACAACTTTGCTTTGCTTTCTACTTATACTTTCTATTTTGAAGTTTATGATATGTCTATGTGTCATAATGCATATTTCATGCTAAGTCTTTTATGTTAATCAAGTTATATTCGTTGGCATTAATTTTAAGAGTAGTTTCAGGGTTAACAATATCGTGTATAATCACTGGATCTGTGAAATAATGCTATTTAGTGAGCTAACATTTTTGGAATGGTAACTTGCTAAATGTGGCTATGTGAGAGCGACCCGTACTAAGCATAGTATTGATGTTGTCTAGGTTTATATAACAGTCTTATCTCATTTGCGCTAGACTTAGAAAAGTTATTTCATTTGTTGCTCTACGGTGAATTATTGAACATCTAGTGTGTTAAACCGGTTTGTTAGATTAATCTAGTGTGTCGTAACATCTTCGTTGATCTTGCATGTTTTCTTTGCTCTACTTGTTCGTAATGAAAATCTGTTAATTTAGAGTCTCTAATCTATCACATCTATATTTAGTCAACTTTTCATTCTAATCTTCATATCCATAAAAATCTCTAATCTATTTTTATTTTATTTTTACTTTGTTTCTTCCCAAGTTATCTTTAGACCTGGTTCCTTCCCTGTGGGTTCGATATCTTTTAAAACTACATCACAACTGTATACTTGCATTTATCATCATTTTTCTATATGATAAGAGGTATTGACAACACCTACAATTTATGTGAACAAGTTTTTGGGATTATTATTTGTTTAATTCTTTCAAAACAAGTGTAGTCAAGTCTTGTGATTAAGTTATTAAACTTATCAGTAGAAAAGTGGCGAACAAGTTTTTAGCGCCGTTGCTGGGGAAGGCAAATGCGTTCTGAAGATATTGTTGGGAAGCTAAGTAAGTTCTGAAGATATTGTTTATTTGTTTTGTTTCTTATACTATACAATTTTCTAAATTTTATTCTAGATACGAAAAGTTTATGAAATAATCATCTTTGGGGTGATACATCATAATTTTCCATCTTAATTCATGACAAATAGAAGATTTTCTTCTATTTTTCCAATTCACGTTCACGACTATCTATCGCGCTCATGAATTACTGTACAAACTTTCTATTTTTCAAACATTCTGTAATCACGCTCGCGATAAAGGATGCAGGAGTTTTGCCAATTTCTCGACAGTTTTTCTCATTTTCTACATATAGGTTGTAACTCTCTTAACTATTCACTTCAGTTATCCGAAATTCCTCCTTTTTCAATCAAAACCTTCTGTTTTAAACCTTGAAATTAATCATCCCTTTTCATCAAAATGAGTCTCTCAAACAAATCTGTTCTCATTCCTCCTTCAGACCTGCAAGAATGGTATGAAGCACCTTTTCCTATTCATTCTTGAGAGGAAGGTGATCATTTTGAAACCATTGGAGATGCAAATTTCACTAGTTCTTACGTCATTCACAATAATAGCTTTCTTCAATTAGGAATTTATGAGAGGGTAATGTATTACCTTGGAGTCCTAAACATGGTTCTCTATTCATCTATGAACATTGGGAATAGTGAAGATAACTATAAGGAAATGCTGATTTCGCTAGTGTGGAGAAATTCTGAGATGAAATGTTTGGAGTATTGGCATTAAGGGAAGAAGTATAAAGTATCAAGGAAGAAATTGGAATAAAATTTGGGGTTCCCTAAAGATTGCTACTACAAAATGCCTCGTGGTTGAGATCCTCTACCAACTTGGAAGCGCGTTACTAGAAAGGAGGATTACAAATAGGAATCTGCCTATAGTCGGTGGATCCGAGATCGCTGTTTGCTTGCTCTACACTTCTATATAAGTAGTGCTCATTCCGGTAAATCTAGTTTCGACTTAGTCTTTCCTGAAGAACTGTTTATCTTGGAAGAAGTTTGGAATGGCTTACCTGTAGATGTATCGGCGATTATGATGGGGACTCTTATGTCTGCCGCAATTGATCCTGGAAGGATAGCATACGGATGTCGAACTATGGTAAATTTGCTAGGAAAAATTGGGAGATTGCCAAGTTATGGAGAAATCTTTACTGATGAGGATGAAATTCCAAAATTAACTATGGAAATTTTCTTTAAGAAAGGATTTCTAACTAAGTGTATTAGAGAGAATGGAATAACCTATGATTGGAAATCGTGGGACGAATGCATTGAGGCTGATAAAAAGAAAGAAAGAGAAATTGATAGGAACAAAGGAAGTAGTTCAACCAATCTCAGGAGAAAGTTTGATGAATTAATGGAGGATCAAATTTCTATTCATCGCAAGATTAGCAATATCCATATTTTAGTATGTGATGTTGAAAGAGATCTGTGAGAGTCAAGATACAAAATCGATCAGATGATAGAATCACTCCCCCCTAAATAAATTTCATGCCTTTTTCCTTTCAGAAAAATTTGTATAGGTAGATTTTAGGTTGTGTGTTTATTTAGTAGTCTGCTAGTTTGTTTGTTTGCTTATTTGTTTGTTTGTTTGTAAGTCTTTGTTAGTATAAATGAAAAATTATTTGAATACCAAGACGTCAATGTTTAATTACTATCTTCACCATGAATTCTCAAGGTTCTATAGTAAATATTTATTGTTTATATTTAACAAATTTGTGTTTGTGTTTGTGTTTCTAAGTTTTTATAGGTGCAAGTCTAAAAATTGAAGAAATTTGAAGGACAAAGAGGTTCGCGACCGTGACATATCTCACGCTCGTGATCATTGACGAATAAAGTTTCTGTTTCGTTTGTGAGGAGAGTCACGATCGTGACTGGCTTTCGCGATCATGACACGGTAGAATTATAACCGTTACAGCTCACGAACTAACACGCGATAGATAGCTAAAACCGCCATTAACGGCTACTTATGACCCCAAATGGCTATAATCCCATTAATGACCAATTAAAGATCAAATATATCTCTATAAATAGGTCCAAGTTGAACCCTAAACACCATACCTTCTAAGAGCCTCCAAAATTTCTGAAATTTCTAATCTTCCACATTCAAGTATCTAAACCTTTTTCTATCCTTTATCTTCAAACCAACATGACTCGTGTGAAAAGAGCAGCACAAAAGAGAAGTACACAATCAATTCAAGAAGAATTCGTTTGTCCATTCCCGTTAAGAATGAGAGAAGAAGGCAAGAGATTCTAAAAACTAAGCAAATTGGATATCACTGGGATGATATTCCTCGATCTGGTTTTCTTGGAAACTCTTAATCTCCAACAAGAGATGGAGACATACCTTTCAGTTCTTGGTCTTTCAAAATTTGTGGATATGCGATTCCCCTAAAATCGAGACTGGATTCTCGAATGTTTGGTGACATTCGATTATGAAGATTCAAGGAAGAGGGTGATTCAGTTTCGGAATCAAGGATAGCAATACACCATCACAAGAGAGATGATGGGTGATTGGTTCGGTTTCGAGATTGCCAATTCAGCAAATATAACGGACTCATTTCAACCTAACCGAGTTTGGGAAAATTTATCGGGTAAGAGAGTCTTCGATCCCAAGAATTCTCCTAACAAACTTATTAAGGATGAATGTATTCTCCTTCTCCACAAATACTTTTCCACTTCGGTATTTTGTCGAGTTTAGAATACTAAAGTTCAAAAGAAGGACTTGTTTGTTCTTTCATGCGCAATGATGAAGCAAAAAGCAAAAATTGTGGATATAACTTGGGATATGATGAAGAAGAACTCAACGAGCATGAGAAGTAAAATTGGAGCGGCCGAGATTATCACCGCCATAGTTTTGGGAGCAAGAGGTGAACTCCCCTATGTCAAAAACCGGGTGAGTATATTCGATACATGAATGGAAATTACTTGAAAAACACCGGATTACTCCAAGAGCACAATGGTGTTTATTCTTTTTATTCCTACTCTAACCGCACCAAGAAGCTCATCTTAACTCAAGAAGATTCTTCCATCGGACCATCAAATCCATCCGTGAACCGTCACAAAGGAAAAGAACCGATGACCAAAGTTGAAGAAGAAAATGAAGACGAAGAAGCTCCGGATGATTGGAAAGCTAGCATGCAACTTAAGTTGGTTAATTGCCAAGAGGAACTTGGAGTCATGAAGAGAGATATGAATATTCTAAAGAAAAGTAATAAATTGATGCTTCGAAAATTACTTTCATTCTTTAGAAAACAGAATTGTCAATTCACTCCTAGTCCATCGGATTCTCCTTCACAAGAAACGGGTTTTATCTTTCCTTAGCTTTATTTTCAATTATTTTTAAACTATTTTTAGCTTTATTAGTTTAGTTTTGATTTTTATTAAATGTCTCACAATGAGGACATTGTGTTCTTTTAGTCCGGGGGGTCATTTGTAAAAATCCCGTAAAATCCAAAACAATGAATAAAAATTAAAAAAATCGAAGAAATTTGAAAAGTTTTCTTGACCTTTTGTTAGTTATACATTATCATTTCTTATACTTTACTAACAATTATCTAAGGTTATTGTGAGTGTTAGGTTTTACAAGTTTGATGTTAGTGCAAAAATTGAGCGCATGTTGAATTTGAGCGTCAGTAGCACAAAATTATTGGCAAGGATGAGTGGTGAGTATCATTCGAAAGCAACATTCCAAGTAAGTTTCGATTTATATTTCGATGCAACATGAATTAGTATAAGTTATATAGTTTTGGTTTAATGCTTCCGATAAGTTTAAGTGGAGTAATATCTAATAGTATTCTTACTATGAGTTTTATATGCAATTCTCGAATAGGTCCTATAAGTTTTGAGTATGTTTAAATTGTTAGGAAACTATAGCCATAATACTTTGAAAATTGATCAATAAAGGATGAGGGTATTAATGAAAAATCAAAAGAAAGAGAGGATAACCAATGAGTTATGCAAAAGGTGAGGAATGGTACGGAGCAGAAACTGCAACCATT
>CATIWQ010235330.1:0-30549 GCA_949673415.1 Euphorbia schlechtendalii
AATACAATCTTTATCCAACCAAGAATCCTATTCCTATTCAATTTAGGAGTCATGGAGGCCTATATAAAGGCTCTAAACCTCAAAGGTATGAGATCTAATTCTTAATTATTATTATTCTCCGCCTCCTCTTTTAATTCCATCGCTAATTTAAGCATCGGAGATGCTACGCCGATCACACGGCTAGCCATCTAACCTTGTTTTGTCTTGTAGATACATAATTCGGCCAATGCAATACACAATTCAACTTCGAAGATTGGAGCATAAAGTCAATTTTTATTTTTCAATCTTTCATTAGGGTTTCATGTTCTTCTTCTAAGTAACTTTAATGTCTTGTCATAAATGGAGATTACTACCTCTTCTCTCACTCTCGTTTTCTCTTCTCAGCCTTTTCTTTTAGCCTCTTCTCTTACCCATCTTTCTCTCTTACTCACGCTCCTCACCCTCAGATCGAAATCCCACCCTTTTTTTAAGAATTGTAATCCCTGCTATTCTTGTAATGGTGTTGTAGATAATAATAATTCGGATTCGTCGTCTCTCGTTAATGGTGATTCTGAGATGGGGGCGGTTGATGCAGTGACGATTTTGACGGATAAAGTTGTTGAGAGACAGACATGAGCATCGATGAAGGAGCAATTAGTGCCAGAGATTACAACTCACACGCTCAGTTATTTGGATTATCTGAGCCTGTGTAGATTGTCCATGATGAATTTGTAGATGCGCAGGGCTGCTAATGATGATTACAACTCACGCGCTCAGTTGTTTGATGGAGTTTTTTCAATCTTTATTGATGGATTAATTTGAGATTAGGGCTGATAGTGGAAGATGAAGATGATGAAAAAATTGTGTTTTCCCGAAATTGTCCCTTACCACGTCATCAATTTTGACGGGTGTCAACAAAAATTTCTTTAATTACTAACGGAACGAAACCTTAGACCCCCTTTTAAGATTCGAAATAACATAAACCCCTTTTTGAAAATGACCTAAATCACAAGGTACTTTTTTGAAGCTTACCTTATTTAAAATAAAATTTGATTTTGAACAAAAAATGATTTAAAAATTAATTTTGAAATGAAATACCTTATATTAGTGGATGTTTGTAACCATATATTGGAAATAATTAATTTCATTCCACTTATAAATTTTCACACCGGAACTGATAACGTTCAAGATTATCCAGGATTATACATGAAAGATCTTTTTTTGATGCTCTTTTTAGCCCCTTCTCTTATCTTTATCCTCCACTAGTAGTTATTTTTCGGACAACTCCAATTATTCTGTGTGGAAGATAGACATGCATGTATTTCTTGTTTTAATAGGATTCCTTACGATTGTCATTTCTATATCCCATTAACTAAATATAATCAAGTTATTAATGAACAAAAGGAACTATGAAATAATCTCTCTCATACGTAATTTACAAGATTCCCTTTAAATCATATGAAATTAATTAAATTGGATTGATTACTTTAAAAAATTAGAGTTTAAGCCCTTGTTTGGTTGATGATTTTTCCGTGGTATGGTATGGTACAAAATTAAATATGGTTGCTTGGTTTCATGGTTCTTTCTGTAGTATGGTTTTTTGATGGTTTTTTCATGGTTCCAAGAACCATGAAAGTCCAATTTTTTTGAACCATGGATTTGGTGATTCACTTTAGTTCTAACTTTTTATGTTACAAAAATAACCTTTAATTAAATCAATCATTACAAATTAACCTTAACCTAATAATTTATCTCCACTACAAGTCTCTTTTCTCTGCTCAAAAAAACTGCTGCACTCCATCTTGTTCAACTGGCTGCGACATCTTCATCTTCGCAAAGAGGTACCTTTTCTTATCTCCCTCCATTCAATTACTCTGTTGTTATGTTATCATGACTTGCATATAGATTTTTCCATGTTTTTGCTGGTAAAGTTCTTGCAATATTATTTATTTTTGTTGTTTTATGGATGAAAATTTCTCTTTGATCTTGTGATGAAATATTGCTTCTGGATGTCATATGCCTTGCAATCTATCAAATCATTTGATATAGGTGAATGAAAGCAACAAATTAATAAAATGGACATTTAGGTAATTGTGTTAATATTTATATAGTACAAAAATTGTACCATCAAATCAAACAAAAATTTTAAAAAAATTGTACTATGTCGTAACATCTCCAACCATAAATTTTTAAAAAAATCATATCATACAGTACTGTACTGTACTGTACCATAACTTAATGAACTGCAAAGAACCATCAACCAAACAAGGGCTAAAACACATCCTTACACCGAAAACCGGTTCGGTTCGAAAATTTGGACTAATTCACTGAAAATTGGCTAAAAAGCAAAATAAGACTACTAGAGTAACATAATGATAAAACCGTGTAACGTTAATATCAGACTGTCAGCTGCCAAATAGAGAGAGAACACTGTGATTTTCTCTCTATTTGTCTCTGCTTTTACCATCTCCTTCTCCTTCGTAGCCACCTCTTCCTCTCCATCTCCTTCTCATATATCACCTCCGATTTCTTCTTTGTATAGGCTACATAACATTCGTTTCAGGTGATTACGCCGTATTATCTTCCCTGTGCCTTCCGATTAATATTTCGTTTTCTGATTGTTTCCATTAGGTTTTTTTTCAATTTGTCGAATTTCGATCTTATTTAGTTTTCTTTCTGTGTTTCTGTTGATTTCTTTGATATCAGAGCTTCAAGTTTCAATCTTTTCTTGTTTTGTTAAAATCTGTTTAGCCCTAGAGTGATGTACGATACGATAAAGAATCGTATAATCGGACCGTTTCTACTGATTTTGGTAGCTTTATCGGAGATTATATTATATGCGAGGGCTAGGGTTGTAATTTTCAATTTCTTAGCTTCTTAACATTCGCAAGTTAGATTTCTTTTGCCTTTTCTTTTCTTTACATCAAACTCTGTTTTTATTTGTTTAGTCAATTAATTGAAGTAGATGGTTTAGAATGTTAATTGTTCTTGTCAGGCCAATTCTTTACATTTATTGTTTCTCTTAGTGGTGGATAATTTCAGATTGCTTGGTTTCACATTGTATGATGGTTAGCTTGAAATTGAGATTTTCGATGTGTTGGTGTATTATAGTAGACTTTGGAAATAATGTTGCTATTGCTGAGTGACTTTAGCTTGTTTATTGCCCCTGTTAAAAATAAACCTGAATATGCAGTGGTAAGTTTCATTAGTTTAAATTTTTTCTAATGCTTTATTTTGTTATATCAGCAAAAGCTATATGCTTGAGAACTTAACCTTAATGATTTTGTTCATTCGAGCAGTAAGTTGACTAAGCCTGCTCGTATTAGTCAATATATGTTGACTTGGAAAATTGAGTAACATAGAAGTCATTCAGGAACATTGACAAATAGTAATGATGTCATGCTGCATAGTCTTGGAGGATCATCTGCATGTCAAATGACGATGAAACTCAATCAACCAATAAGGAGTAGAAAGTATGGAAAGTTATTAGTGCAGTCCATATGTTGCATATATTAAGTTCTTGTTTCAAGTGCCCTCTTTTATTTTAGCACGTGCCAAAAGCCCGGGATTGTCGTTTTGTCATTCTCCTTATATGGATGAATCTAATTATGACTTAATTAGTTAATTTCTCATTGTGGCTCCAATGACAAAATGTTTACTTGGCACGTGTTTTACGTGGACCTAGGCAAAAAACTTATGCAAGAAGGTAAAAAAACGCATCAATCTCTCTCTTGGAAGTAGGACAGTAAATCTGTAAACCGTTTAAAGTTAAAAAGCAATCTAGGCTGCATGGGATATATTGAAATGAATAATGCCCTATCTAGGCAGTTTGAACTTACCCTTCATCTTTGTTCAGTAGAATCCTTGACTTAGTGGTCATCAGGAACACTTGTCTCTGTGCCTGGGAATATTACCTTTTACTTCATTTTTTCTTGATAGAATCCTTGTTTTAATTGATTTGTTTGAACATTGCCTCTGTAATATATATCACAACTGTTTGTATTTTTCAATTAAAAGTTTACGTACTCAAATTTGTAGTTAAATTTATTGATTTTTCACCAATACCCAGTATTATATATAATTATTTGCTACCCCAACTAAAAGGAGCTTGAAATTTACGTTATCCTGTAAAATTGATTTAGTTCTATACTTTGAATTCTAAGATGGGTTAGAATCTTGTTAGAATTGAATTTTGCAGATATGTGTCAGCTAATTAATGTTTTATGTTTGGTGACTTGATGCTTTGCTTTTACCTACTAGGAAGCACGGAAACTCCTAAATACTAACGTTTCCCTGTTTCTGTTTCCACCTTGGAAACCTGAATTCAAGTTATATATGGCTTTTCCGGTGTGCGTTTCCACAAAATGGAAACGTTTCCATTTTCGTTTCCGCGCTACCTAGTTTACCTACATTCAACTATTTGTTTTCACTACCTATCAAGAAGGCTCCTATATCAGCTATAGCATCTTTTTATCCAGTGTATCATACGAAGAGCATATGGCTTCTATTGGTCGTATGCTTGTATAAAGTGCAATTTTAAAATACTGCTGGTATGACAATGTTCAAGTATGTTTAGATGCCTGTAAGATACTTACTTTGCAATGTCTATTTGTATTATATGCATACATATTAATAATATTTATAGTTAGCATAAACTGATTTGGAATGGACTCTTTACTTGTTCTCAGGAGAATGGATGGTGCTCACAATGTTGCTAGGGCCGATGAAGCTGAAAGGCCAGGGACAACAATTGAAATAAAATTAAAAACTTTGGATTCTCAAACCTATACTCTACGAGTGGATAAACAGGTGATATTCTTTGACTTTAACTATTTAGGTTCTTCTCATTACTTTTCTCTTTTGCATGAACTGATAAGACTTAGGTGCAGTTACTGTAATGTGAACATTTGAGGGAAAATTAATCTGAAGAGAATGGTCTAAATCTTAAACCACTCTTTTTTAGATTATTGGAAAACTTTAGCGTACATTTCCTTCTTTTCAATAAAACCTTGTTTCTTATAGACTTCCCTCTTCACTTACTAGACACATGACTTAAATTGCATAGTCAAGCTACGATTTAGCAATACACATCAATCATGCTGAATTCTTTTCAAGAAATTATTACTGCTCCTATATACACGTCCATGAAGGGCCAAGACAACCACTACATTTTGATGAATAACGGTGTGTAATGTTAATCAGGTTGTAGGTAAAGCTGTTCGTTTACATCATCATGAATTCTTTAATCTATTTGAGTTCTTAGGTCAAAACAGAACGATGAATGAAAATATGTCATAATGCTTAACCAGATGTTTTGACAGCATATTGCAGTGCATATACTATGTCAAACAAAAGCTGTACAATAATGTTAAGTGTATAGGAGACACTACATGGTGCCAACCTTCTGTCGGTGCTAATCTATTACTTGTCATAGTGCATCTTATTTTGTGATTTTGGCTTTTTAGCTGTGGAATTTTTAGTATCTGGTAAGAGATGGGAACCTTTTTTTTTGTGAAAGGTTTTTTTTAGCTGATTATTTTCGTTCTTTTTACTGTCTTTCAGATGCCCGTTCCTGCTTTAAAAGAACAGATTGCTTCTGTCACAGGCGTCTTAACTGAGCAACAACGTGTTATATGCCGTGGTAGAGTTTTGAAGGATGATCAACTACTCTCGGCATATCGTATCCTTTCTTCTTCTTATCACGTTTCCACAAGATTTAAATATATTTTGTTTAGCCACCCATTGCTCTCTTTGCATCACAAAACTATATATCGTATATAATTTATAGCTCTAATATATAAACATTTCTTTTCTGGTTTTCTACAATAGTACTAGTTGTCTTTTCAGGGATCAATTGGTTTGCCCATAAAGTCTTAAAAACATGATATTTTGTTTTGTGTATTATGATTCAGCATGTGAAATACATGATGTTATGAATTTATCTTTAAAGAATATAGGGAGCAGTTACCTTCACAGGGGATTCAGTATTAATTTTGGTTTTAAATGACCTTCCTATTCCGTTGCTTGTTTAAATGATATTTTATTGATATCCAGTGGATCTGGAGAGTTATTACTTTTGATTTTTAATGCTGTTCTCTTATAAGAGTGAATGCAGCATTATCTGAAAGAGAAACAAATAAGTTTCTGGTATCTTTGTTGAATTGTTGGTAGTTAATTACAAACTGCAGCTTAGACCTTGTTTGTTTTCCCATCACCTTTCCTTGTCCTTTTTCTCCGACCTTCTAAGCATATAATTTGTTATCATTATACTTGCCACACTGATCTAAGCTTGAAAGCAGTTGATTTGATGTAGTTACTTAACATAGTTAAGATGTTGAAGATGGGCATACCTTACATTTGGTGGTCAGGCAACCGGTTCTGCAATCATCTGATGGCTTGTCGAATGATCCAGGTCTGATTCACTGTGTATTATTTACTTATATCTGTCTCGTTATAAATTACCATTCATGGTTCTTTGTTCATTTTATTTTTTATGGTGTGCAATGTGATCTGGGGCTTACTGATTAATGTTGATCGGTTGATAAAATAATCGAAAAGTGACCGGAATGAACCCGTGACTTACTGTTATCTTAGGATTCATTGATTGAATGCCTAAACTAACTGGACTTAGTAAGGTTTGTGGATCTAACCTTATCACCAGCAAAAAGTAGGCAGATCAGTACTTGATATTTTCTGATTTCTGTGGAAAAATTACTTGATTGTTTTGTACGTTATGTGTGATGGAGGATTATAAAATAAAAGAGAAACAAGCAACTGCTCACTATGGAAATCTTGGATTGTTTGTATTGTAAATTAGTGACTACTGATAGTGAAACTTCACAGGACACAGTTTGAAACTTCCATCTGTACTTGATAAACTATAAATTTGGAAGTGTGGGACGTTCTTTCAACTTGGCATTTATTCTATAAGTAACATGCATTTGGTGAATTTGTCGTTATGCATGTGAAATTTGAAACAATTCGGCTTTTGCATGCATGTTTGCCATTTTAAATAAGTTTGGAAGAACATTCCAGGATGGAACTGGCTCCTAAAGGAAGGAAATATTAAATGCCATTTAAGGAAGAGGTGCAAGTGGAGTAAGAGAAGCAAATTAAGATATTTGGGAACGATTGTGAGAATTCCTTTCAAAATAAATTGAAAACACCTTATTAGACGAGGGCTGTGTTTCTATTCTAGGTATTGAAAGAGTTGTCCTGTTGGCTGTTCCGATTCCCAAAAGAAGCAATAAGCATAAAAGAAGCAATAAGCATATGTTTATGTGATTTTGTCAATTATTAGAGGAAGAAAAAGGTAAAATAGTTATTATGTTATTGGTAGTTAATTTACAGCTTTCATAATGGGGGTAGGTTAGTCTTTACTCTTTAGGGTAATTGGCTGAATAAAACATTCCTATCTTAGAATTTAGTTGTTTAGGCTAAATTGTGAGCTTGCACAGCTGTACAATACTATTACATTGCCATATATTAGTGCAAGATGAATAGTGCATTATTATCAATTATGGAAATCATAAAAATTTCTCTGAACTCTAACTATCTTTCCTAATTTTATTCTTTTTCTAATATTACAATATTCTGCTGTTTCCGGATTCTCCTTTGTGCTATTTTGTTTCTATCCTATCCCTCTCCTACCTCTGTTCTTCTGTTCTCAACAATTTAAAGCATTAAAGTTGGAAACAAACCTGACAAATCTTATTAGAGATTGGTGATTCTCCTGCCATATCAGAATGGAGAAGCTTTTCAAGGAGTCCCAGGAGTAGGAACAATGGGAGAAACACAAGTGGACACAGCCATAGGTTTTTGCAGCTTTGATGGCTAAAATCCCTGCTCAACCTTTTCAAATCGATGTAGTTGCTTCTTAAGGTTGAAAACGGGGCATGGAATCCCTGAGCTTGATGGGGATCCACCCTATGGGGATGGAGAATCCCTGATAAGAATTCCCGCGGGGCGGGGATGGAGACTATTTAATCTCCGAATCCTTAATGAGAATGGGGATGAGGATAGCATTCCCCTACCCGATATGGTTAGATGAGTTTTAGTTTACAATATGGGTAAATAGTCAGCTTTCCAAATAGAACAAGTACACAAAATTTCTGTTTTTATATTATGAACATAAGACTTGCAAGTTTTTATATTACTATCAAACAAAGACAAAGAGGCATAAATATTGGTATTCAACATCATTTAAATTTTATTAATGATAAAGTAGTGTTCTAAATTGACTTGCTCCTAATTATAAAGTGTTTTTTAGTTTATTTAGTTATTTCACTCATTATAATCTTAAACTAATTTTTTTTTCAGAGTATTGACATTAAATGATTTTTGTTATACGCTTCTTTAAAATAAAATTTTACATTGATTTTTCGTAACGGGGAATTGGGGAATCCCTTATGGGGAATAGGGTCCCTAACGGAGAATGAGGAAAAAGTATTTCTTGATTCTTTAATGGCAATGGGGAAAAATTTTCTGAAATCTTAATGGGGATGGAGAATGCATTCCTGGCACCAATTAGCCCCTCACTTTCAACCCTATTGCTTCCATGGTCTCTAAAGCTGAGAAGGTTTGGATGAATATGCTGCTATTTGTTGAATTATTAGCTTCACTCACCAATCACTGGCGCATGAAGAAGCCTGAAACTGAGCTTTTGAAAGTGTTAATAGCTAAGAATACTGACCAGCCTGCTAAAAATTGAGGAAGGTTCTTCAGGTGGACTTGGAGGCAAAAGAGAAGAGAGTCGATCTGATCAGAAGCAACAATGCTGGTCTGGAAATTTTTGCTGCAACAAACTTCTTAGGAGTTCCATTTACCTTCTGAAACAGTCTTGATTCTATACTGTCTCAAGGGGAAATATTGTCAAGTATTAGGGGAAGCAAAAGTAGTTATTCTGTTATTGGTAGTTAATTTGCAACTTTTACTATGTTCTAGAAGATATGTTAACAGGGGTGGTTTCTCTTTAGGGTAATTGGCTTAGTAAGCCATTCTTCTCTTAGATTCTATTGGGTTAGGCTAATTTTGTCAGCTTGCACAGCTGTACCATATCGTTAGATTGCTATATATTACTGCAAGTTTGGGCATCATTATCAATTTGTGAATATAGTAACAATATTTTGAATACTCTATTTTCTTTCTCGTTCTTATTCTTCTTCCGAATTTTTTCTTATTATACTCTCCTCTCTAATTCTGCTTCTTTTCTTTTATGTTCTTATTTTCTATCTCGATCGTACCTCTGTTCTTCTGTTCTCAACATTCTAAAGCAGCAAAGTCAGAAACAAACCTGACAGTTTCTCTATTCGAATCCATATCTTTCTTATTAAGTGATGTTAGATTGGTGCACTACTTAAATAAAAATAATAATACCGTGGAGTCATGAACTAATTCTCAGCGCCTTTTATCTCTTTAGGTGTGCCATTATACAAGCACTTGCACTTTAAGATGGTAGTACTAACTTTCGAAAGATTCTTAATGCCATATTTTACAGAATACGATGATTTGAGTGATATAACGATTATTGAATAATGAACATATTTGTAGTTAAGCTGCTTGTGATGAGTAAATATGTAATGATGCAACATAATAATTACTTAACCAATGTATTGAGAATTGGAAAGGCAAAGTAACAATAGTGCTTACAATGTAATTGTTGAATGTTGCATGTTGCGAGGAAGATTTTTTGCCTTTGATTGATGATCTGTATTTGCAAGAATAATTATTTAAAATACTAATGCTTCCACAACTTTTCCTGCTTCAGCTACAGATCACAGTCACATGACACCCAGTGTTGTTATAGAAACTTTCAGCATGCCTGATCAAGGGGAAGGAGTTCCACCAGAAATCAGTAGGGTGAGGCTATTTATAAAAACTAAATGCAGCTTGTTTGATGGGTTTGACAACTTCATGCTGTTGTAATTTCTTCTCAATATTGGAGCAGATTGTTTCTGCTGTTCTTGGTTCATTTGGATTTCAAAATATCGGAAGTGGCATCGAAGGAGTTGAAGTGATAAGGGTATGTTTTAATATGAACCTAGAAAATCATGTAGACTATTAATTTTTTGAGATATTTTATATAATTTTCATGAGCTATGTTTCCCACAAAATGCGTATCTTGAATGGTGGTTTTTGACATGGAAGGAGCATGACCAGCTAAGATCACCTGCTGTGACTGGTACTCAAGATGCAACCCTTCTACCTGAACAATCTGGCAACAGAGTTCAGTCTGATAGGTCACAAATTCCTTTTGGAATATCAACATCAGCTTCTTTGGGGTCACTGCATCCCCCTGTAAGATCGGTTTTTTTTTGTTTTCTCCCTTGATTCTTTTTCTTTGTTTGTGAAATGTGTTGGAGCATGTGTTAATTTTGTGGAGCTTCAATTATTGTGCAAAACTTGTAGGTAATGCCTAATTCCTTGACAACTTTGTCCCAATATCTAAGGCATTTGGGGCGTGAATTCAGTGTCCTTGGTAAGTTCACTGCGTATAGTAGTTGATATGTTTGAATTGTTTCTTCAATCGTGTTGTGTGATCAATATAGCTGGCTGTAATTCACTATAGTGACAGGTGGTGATAATGTTGCTCCATCAGAGGCGCCGCTGAGCTCTGAGCAAAGAGAATCAAATTCCACAACAGGATCAGGAATTGCTCACGAAACCCTTCCAACTTTAGCATCCTTGGCAGAAGTGATGCTGTCTAGCAGACAATTTATCAACGGACAAGTTTCAGAATGCTTACAAGTTTGTTTTATAACCAGTTTTTACCTTCTTGAGATACTTATTTTTCTTTGAATTTAGATAGCTTACTACTATAATTGTGTACCTGGTTGAAGCTTAGTTGCTACATAGAAATCTGGTATATTCGTCCAGTCATTCATATTATTTTATTTCATCTTGGACTGTTATTATGTTTTTCTGTCTTCAGTTCCTTCTCTGAATTAACATTTTTTTAATTATTTGTTTTGATACAGCAACTTGCGAGGCAACTAGAGAGTGACACAAATGTCACTGATCCTGCAGCACGGCTTAGTACTCAGTCTAGTGCATGGAGGACTGGAATTCAACTGTACAATTTAGGTGCCTTTCTGCTTGAACTTGGACGAACGACAATGACCCTACGACTTGGTCAAGCACCGGTAAGATAGCCTCTGATTTATCATCTGTGACTTATTTTGAGGTACATTAAGTTCAACTTTATAAATATTTATGTTTTGTGCAGTCTGAAGCTGTAGTTAATGCTGGGCCTGCAGTTTTTATAAGCCCATCTGCTCCTAATCCTTTGATGGTTCAGGTAATCGTCGTGGAATAGTTATAGTTACTTAAATTCTATATTCATATATGGCTTAATGCATCGGGAGCCCCCTGAACTTGTCTCTAAACGCCATTGTTCCCCTGAACTTTCCAAAATTCTAAATAACACCCTGATCTGGCAAAAATTGCACCAGTTTGCCACCCCCTTAACCCAAAATGCCACATGTCAGCTTCTGGTTGGCTTGACTTTTCAAAAAATTGTCATTTTCCTGATTTTTCTCTCCAACCAGATTCTAACATGTACTGGCACTGAGGGGGTAAATTGGTGCACTTTTTGCAAGTTTAGTGAGTCATTTGGAATTTTTGAGAGTTCAGGGAGGAAAATGGTGTTTAGGGACAAGTTCAGGGGCTCAAGATGATTCAGCCAACATAGATAAATTTATATGCATCTGCTGATGCCTCCTGTGCATGCAGCCTCTTCCATTTCAGACAGGAACAAGCATGGGTTCCATCCCTGTTGGATCAGTGCAGCCTGGGTCTGGTTTAGTCAATGGTATTGGATCTGGTTTTATTCCAAGGCGAATTGACATACAAATTCGAAGAGGTATGCTGCAATTCTCCACACCTAGCTTAACATTTGCACCTCCAATTTTCATAACCGATTTCTCTACCACGTAAGGTTCGTCAACAACCTCACCAGATGGAAATCGCGAGGAGCAGAATGATACTCCACATCCATTGGGGCAGGGAAATGCTGGAACTGGTTCAGGTGGTGAAAACATTGCCAATGAAACAACTTCAAGGGTCACAGAGGGTTCAGCCTTTGGCGGAGATTCTGGAGTTCGGGTTGTGCCAATTAGGACGATGGTTGCTGCAGTTCCTGGTCCATTCAGCCGCCTTCCTTCTGATTCTTCCACCAACTCTATGGGGTTGTACATTCCTGTCCTTGGCAGATTTAGCCGTGTACCTTCTCAAAACGTGGACGGTGCTGCTCCACGGGGATCGGAAACTTCTGCACAAAATCATCCTGCAGGTGTCGAGAATCTGCTGCAGCAGCAGCCAACTTCTGAGCTTAATGTGCAACACCGAAATGCCGAACCTCATATGAGAGATGGTACATATGATACTCCCTCCATCATATTTTAAGTGTCTTTTATAATTTGTTCCATTTCAAGTGACATTTTTTATTATCAATGCAATTTCACCCTTTTTTCTCAAATTTGCCCTTGTATTGATTAGGAGAGAGATTACAATGAAATTATTGTTGGTAATTAAGAAGATTGAGACTTGATCAATCAGTCATTTGAATAATGTGATGAATTTTTTATTTTTATTGTCGTATCGATGGAAATTCTGAAAAGACACTTAAAATGGGACGAAGGTTGTATGTTAGTTCAACTAGAGGCTTGATTTTGAGTTACTATTGCTTATATTTGTGTCCACAATATGTGTGGCGCTGGTTGTCATAAGTTACTTCTGTATTCTGCACTCTTCCTGCTCAAATTGGAGTTAAAAGCACTAGTCTAGTGGTAAAACATTTTACTTTTGTCCTTAATAACTCGTAAGGTGAGAACAAGTTAGCTTATATATTTAATTGAGCATGATATCAAAATATGTTTTGGTTCATGAAAATAAAAAGCACACCGGACTTGTTGACTTTTGCACATTGAAATAAAATTGTCAGATGTGTCTTTATTTTTTGACAAGTAAATTACTTAACGAAGAGTTCAAATATTTCCTTGTTCCAGGGTCGTTACCGACATCCAGCTCAAGACAAAACAATGTGCACGCTAGACTCAGACCAGATGTCAGCTCTATGCCGGCAGCTACTGGCAGCCAAAGAAATTCTTCGAGGGTCCGAATCAATCGCCGGCCTCAAACAAATTCTGTGGCTGATCGACAGAGCAATATTATGGAGCTATTAAGGAACCTCCTTCCAGTGGAAGAAGATGCTGGCTTACAGGGAATGACTACTGCCTCTGGCTCTGAGAATGCAATAACATCGGCTGCTCCTAATGAATCACATTCAGAGATGACTGATGAAGGGGTATTTTTGTCTAATATGCTCCGTGAAGTCATGCCGTTAATAGCTCAACGTACTGGTGCACTACCAACTGTTAGGACTCGGGAAGATGCATCGACCCGGGTAATATGCCTAGAGTTTGTTTCTAAATTATAAGATAATGTGATAGAGCTAATGCGATATTTCCTTTCTGGGATTTGTACAATAACTCAACACGATTTTTGCAGGCTGAAACCTCTGATGGCGACAATGAACCCGGCCTACCTGATGTGAAACGTCAAAAGGTATTTTTGCTAGTTGCATTTCTGCTTTTCCCTTCTAGCCTCTCTCTTTTCTTCTTTTATCAATGTAATATAGATAACAAGTTGCATTTCTTTTATCACATAACAAAGAAATGCAGTAAAATGTTAAGAACTACCATTAACAAACCTAAAAAAATGCAATCAGTTGCAGTAAATAACTGCATTAAATCACAACTAATTTATCTTATCATAATTGCACAATCATAGCAGACTCTTAGATAACAAGTGCAACAAAACTGCGAAAGTTACCAAATAGTTCTGTAGATTTTTGACTCAAAAATAAACTTACATGTCTGACCTTAACAAGACTAAGAAGTTAACCATAACATGACTCACTAACTTAAACTTTATTCTAATCGTTAGAATCCCATGTTTCACATCCGACATTTTATTCCTTTATATTATCTTCATACTCATCCTCCTCAAAATTATTCTCTTTTCTTCATCATTTAGAGAGGTTGGAATAACTCAGTCTTAAACACTAGATGGTGCTCATTTAGTCTTTCCTTTCCTCACTTAGCACTTGAAATGGTATTGAAATAAAGCCTAAAGGTAACAAATTATAATTAAGTCTCTTACATGCCAAAAAAATGTTCCTATTCTGCTTACACCCTGATGCACAACAAGTGAGACTAAGCACTCTCATTACTAACTTTGTTTATTTTTGGAGCATAAGCCCCTTGAATAGTCGCCACCACAAAGCTACTGATAGAAAATAAGGCAAATTAATGGACAAGGAAGTAACAATTGCACAATTGCTCTTCAGATCGAGTTTATGAAGTCGTAACTTCTAAGAATAATTTAATGATGGAAAAAGAACCATTAGAATCAGATTAGTTAGCTAAAGTCTCAGTTTCTTTATAGCAAATTTACAGCAAATTTACATCCAAAGCTACCTACCTTCTTCAATCACCTATGAAGGGCATCTTTTTCTTTTTTTGAAAAACAACCAACCTGTTATTGTATCATATAAGCCTTTAGTTATCACTTTATCACAGGTGAGCTCATGCCTTGGAAGTATGAAAGGTTGAAGTAATATTCAACTGCATGTAAGAGGCTACCTGTTATCTGTTGTTTCAAAATTTCTTGGTACTTGTCTTATATATCAACAAATGATTTGCCACTGGCTTATTTTTCTCTAATTATTGCTTCAAAATGTTAGCTCATTCACCCCATGTGGTAATGTTGTTTACCCATTTGTTCCCTGTAGTATGCAAAAACGCTCCATAATGACTTGTTGAGCATATTCCATCACATCCTATTAAGGGTCATTTTAGAGCATAATTAGTGTGTTGTTTTGTGTACCTCGGGGTAAATGGATAACAGCCTTATCATCGAGGGGAGGAAAAAAAGTATGAGAATTGATAACGCAAGGGTCTATAAGGTCTTCAATCCAGCAAATGACTAATACCTGATATTTTGATGAACTGCAGACTGAATAGTTGAATATGAAATCGAATTGAGCAATTGCGGAAAAATATTGATAATCCTGTTGGAGGTTGCGGGTATGAATTATTCGTATTTCTAAAGGTGAAAAGAAGCTTCTCTAAATCTATATTTCTTTTGAATGTGCTACAGTTACTGTTTGAGATACATTGAAAACTGGATGGCCTTTTGAGAAAAGTGCAGGTTTAATGCTAAATTGTGTCATTCTAGTAAATTGCTGTATGAGCTCTTTTAGGAGATTAGATGAGATGATGGTTTTTTAGTTATTGCCTGTAAAAGGTTTTATATGTAGTATTTTGAGCAAAAGGTTATTGGTAATTTTTTTGGCATTTTGCCTGGGGAAAAGCTACATCCATACTGGTCCAATGGTTTGAATGGCCCACCTAAGACCTTACTTGTGTTGGGCCGGGTTTGAGAAGCTTAAGATCATTAATTTAAAATAATATTATGTATAATGTTTTATACATTAAACGCTAAATGGATTAATAACCCTCAAGTTAGTTCAGAGAATCCGATGTCACCCTCAAATTTTTAAAAGATCAGTTAGCTTTCTTAACTTGTTAAAAAAATCAATCCTTTTTAACTTGGTAAAAATACATTAGTTTATCCTCTCAATGTCACGTGTTAATTTTGGGTTGGAGAGAGAAAAATGATATTTGAAAAGTTAAACCAATAAGATTCTAACACATGAAGTTGAGGGGGTTAATTGGTGCATTTTTGCCAAGTTAAGAGGGATAATTGATTCTTTTTGCTAAGTTAAGGGGGGTAACTGGTCATTCTGAAAGTTGAGTGTGGCATCCGGTTTTCTGAGTCAACTTTAGGAGGTGTTATTAGGCCTATAGGAAGAGTTTAGATATCATAAATATTGAGCTTGATCTGCCTTATATTATATAATTTAATGATGTATTCAATGGTGACTTTTTTTTACTTTACCCTTGTTCTCCATTGGTTTAGTGGTGGAGAATTAGATAAAATAGTGATTACGGGCAAAATTATTGTTACTTTGTTAAAATTATAGTATCCATAGAAAAACCCATGATATATATAATGTCATAATTTAATTTTGATATCAGATATAGTAACAATAAATGTGGGTGTACTGTAGTTTTAACAAAGTAAGTGACGGATTACTTGTTCTGAAAAAGCAAAAAATCTGAAATGGGCTGGTCCGAGCCCATTTTGGCTCCAGCTCGCTAAATAAGTTTGGATGAGATGGACTTGGGATTTCCTATGAAGGCATTCACCTGCTTACCTTTGGTCGGATCTGAGCTGCAATAGCAGCTATTATTTTTTGAGGATTTTGTTCATTTTGGGTTTTGAACATGTAACCTCACACGTCTTTCAATTTTTCAAGGGTAATGGTTACTAAATCAAAGTCAAGTGGTTGATTGGAGCAGCTAGGTTAAGAGCAGGAATCAGATGGTTAAATATCAAAAATAAAATTTCATAGGATTATTATAATGGGAGATTACTTTGATGAGTTCCGTTTTCATCAAGACATATTCCTTCCGGTGTCGAAAGATTGTCTTTTTAGTCAAGATTTCATTTTCCCTTTTGTTGGTCATCCTCATATATTAATGCAACATTCAACATTTATTTTTTCTAATTTACCTTTGTATTAATTAGGAAAGGGATTAAGTATAAAATTAAATTACAGGGTAATAAATAAGAAGATAGAGAATTTTATGATAAAGTAAAAGAGATAAATTACTAATTTTAGAGCATCTCCAGTGGTTAGTCTAATCTATGTTAAGTGTCTTATGAAATAGACATTCAAATTAATGATAAGGGTAAATAGACTTGATATTTTGTAAACTTGCCACAATAGATTGTAGATTCTAATTGTCTACTAGGTCTTTCATTATATTTTTTCTAATTAAATAAGAAAAACCCAAATTGAGTATTAAAATAATATTTAATTGATGAGTCATCAAGTTTATTTGGTTGTTTATTTGTGGACAATCAAATAGATAATCTTCAAAATTTGGAGCGTCACATCAGCTTGAAGAGATGAATAGATTAGCTGTTGTAGAGTGTTTTTAGTTTAAAAGCTATTTAGCCCATGTGTAAAGAAACATAGTTAAATAAACAAACTATTAGAGATGCTCTTAATAGAATAATGAATGTTTTATTAATTTTAATGAAAATCCTAAAATGATAATCTTTCGGCATCGTAGGGAGTACTTTGATTAAATATTTCAAGCTGAAGAATTAATCTGGAACGTGATTCCAGGCGCTAACTCTCTAACAGAAATTGACTCCAAACGCACCTCTTTGACGTGGGTTGATGGTTCCTGCAAGATAAAAATAATCAGTATGGGAGACTCGTCGTGTGATTGGCGTAGCCTCTTCGATGCTTAAGTCAGATCGGATTTAAATAAGGAGGTAATGGGTTTTTGTTATTTTTAGAATACGTACCTTTGCATGGTGATCCCCAAAGATCCTTTTATAGACTTTAAACGTCCCCTAGTGTGATCCGAAGAATGAATTGTCTAGAGTTCTAGTCCGATTAGATCTTTATCTTGTTGATAAGATAGAGTTTCTCACTAACGAGAGTTTCTGTCATGGCGGTCTCTCTACTTATTTAGAATTACAGATGAACTCTTGTTCTTGAGGCATCGGGGTCGGTCCAGGCGGATAAGGCGACCCTGCTTGATTGAAACCATGTCAGACCTAAGTGATGACCGAGTGAATAGTAACCAAGCCTCCTCAAGTTTACAATCCTCTTCTGCAGCGGCCTAAGCCAAAGTTGATGAGGAGATGGGGCGAACTCCTACAGAGCCGCCTCAGCCCGTAGTTGGGGTTTCGCCTCGAATGAATAGGATGACGATGGCCTCTACCCGCTCGATGAGGCTGCATGTGGTTACTCGTCCTAATACTTTAGCCAAAGGGAAGGGCAAGGCTAGGGAGATTATAAATAGGATGTCCAGTGTGGATCTTACCAAGTCGATTCAAGATCTGATGGATCTGGAGTTACAGATAGAAGTATTCCCGTAGCTCAAGAGGTACGAGATCCTACTTCTTTATAAGACCCAGTAGATCACACATCCGCTTGAGGGATATTTTGGAATTTATATGGATCAGATTTGGTCAAGTTTTGTTTATCTATTACCTGAAGGGATATCCAATGTCTTGAGAGAGTTTCACCTCAGCCTGGCTTAGCTGCACCCCAACGCTTGGATTGATTTGGTGGAGCACTATCTCATTTGTACGCGGTTAGAGATGCACTTTGACGTGGAATTCTTCAGGCAAGTGATCTCCTTAAGGAAGACGAAGAATGAAGATCTTTATCACTTCACCTATCGTGGCAGATTCTACCGATTCACTAATAAGGTGGATTTAGTGAAGTACTTCAAACAGTACTTCATTTTTATCAAACAAGAGGATTGCCACCCCCAGTTCCCTACCGAGTGGAACTTAGCGCCAGACATGGCTTAAAACTTCGTTGGCTTGGATCTTAGGGTAGATGCCTTTAGAGCCCTTAGGTTAGGCGTGTGGCCGTGTCAAAATATCAGCTGGGCCATGACCATGAATGTTAGGATTATTGGGCCCGACCAGTGGATCATATTTACAATCCCGGCTTGAAATTTTTTCCAAGTACTTAATTCTTCTTTCCTTTTGTTTTTACCGTGTCTAAATTTCCATCCCTTAGCGAACTTATGCGAATCGCAACCAAGCGGTTGAAGAGTCACAAAACTTTCAAATGAACGAGAGGAAGCCAGGCTGATAAAAGATTCGGATAATGCAATTCCATGTGGTTGTGGGGCGGATCCTTAAAAGAAAAGGAGGAAGCGTAAAGACGCCGGAGCGGACACGGAGCCACCTCACTCTTCCTCGATTAAAGTGACTCCCCTCCAACCGGTAAGAGTAGTGTTAATTTATGTTTAACTAGTTTTGTGCTCCTGTCATAATTCTTTATCAGCGGGTTAACTTGGAGGGCGCCATCAGCTCGTCGAGGTAATTATCTTCCGAGATAATTCTAGATGACCTGGTGGCGCTTGCCGCTAGGGATGACCCCTCCATTTACTCCGTCTCGATGCAAAATATTTTGATGATATTTTGCCTCTTCCTTCGGAGAGAGAGGAGTTGGAGACTCAAACCTTGATGTAGACGTCCAAGGCTATGTTTCCATTGACCACTGAGGTTTCTTTGCCACTTATCTTTACTCAGTTATTTATTGGCTTGTCTTCCTTATTGTAGAGTTTCTTTCTTTCTTTTTAGTTGGTGTCACTAGGCGTCCGACTTGGTGAGGAAATGCCAGGACATGGGCTGGGCTGAGCACACCCACGAGCTTACCCGCCAGGAGTTGGAGAAATCCTCCAAGCGAAACGCTGAGCTCGAAGCGGAAAAGGCAGACTTGGCTCGGAAGCTTGAGGTGGCTAACAAGAAGGTTGACAAGCTTGCTCAAGCCCACGACTAACTTCAGCAAACCATCTCGTAGAATGAGGCGAACATCTCTCAGGCTATACGCAAGTATAGCCAAGGGATGCTTAACCTTGCTCTAGACAGTCAGGAGTATGGGTGAATAGTTTTTGAGGCTTGCAAGGTGCGCCATCCTGACCTTCCCGAGAACCTTTTGGAGGGTGTCAAATATCTCAACGAGCCGGATGAGGAGGAGTCGGGCTTCGAGGAGCCTGATGGCGAGAAGGATGATAGCCCAACTTCTACCATCCCCAAAGATGTTGAGGGGGCAGTGATTTATTTTGTAATTTTTCTTTTTTCTTCATTTTAAGGACGAACTGGTCATTTTGGCATTGGAACAATGTTTTTTGAATATATATGTAACCACCTTCATTTATCTCGATTTTGAAATTTTTACTTAGCCAATTTTGCACCAAGTTTTAGGGGACGTCTTGATTAGAACTTAGACGTTCCTGACACCTTAATTATATGCTAATTTTAGTAAAATTAAGGTCTTAAGCATTTTGAGCCGCCTAGATGGCCGCATGTTTTCCATTTTTATTTATTTTTAGGTCTTAAGCATTTTGAGCCACCTAGATGGCCTCATGTTTGCCATTATTTTTTTAGGTTTTAAGCATTTTGAGCCGCTTGAATGACCTCATGTTTACCATTTTTTATTGATTTTTAGGTCTTAAGCATTTTGAGCTGCCTAAAAGGCCTCATGTTTGCCATTAGATTTTTAGGTTTTAAGCATTTTGAGCCGCCTAGATGGCCTCATGTTTGCCATTAGATTTTTAGGTCTTAAGCATTTTGAGCTGCCTAGATATTTATAGCGCTTTTAGTTTATGCTTTGTGCAATTTTAAAGTATGATCAGTACTTAAATGTGCATGTTTTTTTAATGAACAAACATTTATTAAATAAATTGAAAATTGCACCCGAGAATTCTACACATCCGGTTATCTACCTCTTCTAGGTGGCTCCACCTTGTTAAAAACTTCTAAGGAAAAAACCCAGTGGGAAAAAGTCCATAGAAGGAAAAGAGTACAGCCTCCTAATCCCTCTAAGAGTTGTTAGCCACATAATATGGCCTAAGTTTTTAGATGTTCCAAGTTCTTGGGACCTCTTTGCCTTCCATCGTATGTAATTTGTAGGTTGTTTATCCAACAACTTGCGAAATTTTGTAGGGGCCTTCCCAATTTACCCCAAGCTTGCCTTTGCCTTCCCTCACCTGCGAGGCGGTAGCATCTTTGAGGATCATGTCGCCTTCTTGGAGTCGGATTTCTCTTACTTCCCTGTCGTGGTACTTGGAAATCCTAACCTTTTAGGCTGCTATGATAATGCAGGCCCTTTTGCACTTTTCTTGCAAGTCGTCCAAGTGGTATCTCATGATGACATCATTTTCTTTTTCCGTGTAGTATGCTACTTGGTTAGAGGGTGAACTGATTTCAATGGGTAAAACCGCCTCGACTCCATAGACCATTGAGAAAGGTGTCTCTCCAGTATATGTGCAGGGGGTCATTCGATATACCCATAAGACATTGATAATTCATTCAGCCAAGCTCCTTTCCTTCCCGTTATCCTCTTCTTTATTCCTTGGCCGAGTGTTTTGTTTGTGATTTCAGTTTGGCCGTTGGTTTGAGGATGGGCCACCGAGTTGAAGTGGTTATCAATCTTTAACTCTTTGTAGATTTCTTGGAATCTACTGGATCTGAGCCGAGTGTCGTTGCTAGAGATGACACTCCAAAGCATGCGATGATGTTTTTCTTAACAAAATCCAAAACCCATTCCTGTGTGATGCTTCTTAGTGTGACCGCCCCTTTTTGAGAAATGGTAGATGGAAACCAAGATCCATTTTATTTGACCGCTTGCTTCTGGCAAGGATCCTGCTATGTCTATCCCCCATGTTACGAATGGTCAGGTGGTTAGTATCGATCATTAGACCACATACGGTACATGGGATTTTTGTGTATGAAATTAGCCTTGATGATAAGATTTGACGTATGTTTCTACGAACCAAGTTCATTGAATCCTAGTAGAAGTCGACGAGGCTTGCTCTTTTCACAAGTGTTACGGCCGCCTGGTGTGAGCCGCAATCGCCTTCGTGTAGTTCTTGTAAAAATTTTACCTCTCCCTGAGCTGTTATACACTTTTTCCAAGCGTTGGAGTATGATTTTCTGTAGAGCCCACCATTTAATAAGGAAAACCACATAAATTTCCTACTGTTTTGGTAGCTTCTATTTTATTTTCCAGCAGTCAATTGCTGACCAGGTACTCATATATGGATTTCCCCTAGCCTAGGTCTTGTTTCTCTATTAAGAGACTTGTGTCTATTTTATTGCTGCTTGGATGAGTGATTACCTCGTATGGGCACGCAAGGTTACTCCATTCTTCTTTACTTGAAGCCATCTTGGCTAATTCATCTGCCTTCTCATTCTCTTTCCTGGAAATATGTTCAATCTTCGAAACGGTTCCTTTTGACTCTAGTTTCTCCACCAGATTTCTTACCTTACTGAGATACTTGGCCATTTCTGTGTCTTTTGTCTCGAAATTTTGGTTGATTTGGTTTGCTACCAACCTCAAGTCGCTTGAGTAGCAATTGTTTGGGTGATATTTCTCGGGTTAGCTCAAGCCCTTTGATGACTGCCTCATACTCCACTACGTTGTTGGTGGCGGGAAAAGCTAACTTAGCGGCGTATGAGAATCGAATTTTCCTAGGACCTCAAATTTAAACGTTGACTCTGGTTCCCTCGTTAGATGATGCCCCTTCCACCGGGATTTCCCATTCTTCAATCTTGACGTCTTTAATAGGCTCGAGTCCTGTAAATTCTACAATAAAATTTGCTAGAACTTGTACTTTCATAGCACTTTTGTTCGCAAATCTTATATCATGCTCCCCCAGTCTGATGGCCTACTCGGCTAATCTTCTAGATGTCTCAAGTTGTTGTAGGACCTTTTTGAGTGGGAAGCTGGTTCTCACTATCACTGTGTGGACCTGGAAGTATGGCCTGAGCCGTGTGGAGGTAGATATTTATGCCAGGGTGAGCTTCTCAATCCTAGGGTATCTGAGTTATGCATTTCTTAAGACCTTGCTAGTGTAGTATTTTGGGAATTGATATTGTCCCTCTTCTCTAATCAGAACCGTTCCTACCGCCTCATCAGTGGTGGTTAAATACATGTAGAGCACATCTCCCGCCCGAGGCATGCTCAAGAGCGGTGGCTTCCCTAGGAACTTCTTCAGCTCCTTGAATGCTTGCTGGCAGGGTTAGTCCAATTTGAAATCCTTGTCCTTCTTCATGGCCTTGTAGAAAGGCATGCATCTTTTGGCAGAGAAGGAAATGAACCTTCCTAGAGTGTTGACTCTGCCGTTTAACTGTTGTACTTCATTCAAAGTTCGAGGTGGTTCCATTTTCAGGATCACCCCTATTTTTTTGGGTTTTCCTCGATCCCTCACTACGAGATTATGAACCCCAGAAATTTTCCTCCCTTTACACCGAAGGTGTATTTTTCAAGGTTGAGTTTCAAGCGATACTCTTGTAACACCTTAAAAACCTTCTTGATATCTTCTGCGTGGGAAGCCTCATTATTGCTTTTGATTATCATGTCATCCACATAAACTTCTACTGATTTGCCTATCCCGCTTTTGAACATTTCATTGACCAACCTTTGATAGGTTGCTCCCTCATTCTTTAGACCAAAGGGCATAACGGTGTAGCAGTATGTGCCCTTGTAGGTTATGAAGGATGTCTTTTCTTCATCGGCAGGGTGCATGGGTATCTGGTTATACCGACATTAGGCATCTAACAACGAGTAGACTGCATAGCCCGCCGTTGCGTCTGCCAATTGATCGATGCTTGGAATTGGGTAGCTATCTTTAAGAGTATCTTTGTTTAGGTCAATGAAGTCTGCACACATTCTGTAGGCTCCAATAGGTTTCTTCACTAGCGTAACGTAGGATAGCCAACTCGGGTACTGGATTCCTGCCTTTAAAAGTTTATCTACTTCTTCTTCGATGGCTTGCTCTCTTTCAAGCACATGTTTCCTCTTTTTTTGGATGACCAGCTCGGTGTTTGGGTTTGGACTCAGCTTGTGTTGCATCACTTCAGGCTTTACGCCTACCATGTTTTCGAAGGACCATGAGAACACGTGCTGTTGGTTTGTGAGCGTGAATATAATTTTTGAAATTGCATCATTGCAAAGGTTTTTTCTAATTCGAAGTGAGTGCTTTGACCCCACCTTGAGTTCTTCTAATTCTTTGACTGCCTTGATTTTTCAGTATGATCTGACTCGTACTCCTCTTCCACCAAGAGTGATTCTCTATGCAATGAAGCCAAGTATGCTTCCTGGGCTACTTGTGGGTTGCCTACCACCACAGCCATTCCTTTCTTGGTTGGTAAAAAATTAACAAGTCCATTGGAGCGATGAGGATCCGGGTTTTGGTTTGAAAAGGCTTGCCGAAAATGATATTGAATCCGACCGAAATGTCGGTTATTGTGAATTCCACTTCTCCGTGAAATTTTTGTTTAAGGCTACCCATTTCTACCCCTAGTGTGACCTCGCCTAGAGATTGTATGGGTTAGCCGTTTAACCTAATAAATGGTGATCAGCCTGCTTGAATTCTGGAGTGATGCACTCTTAACTTCTTAACGACGCTCTTGGTGATGTGTTCACCGAGCTGCTTATATCTAAAATGATCCTCCTTACCGTAAATTTCTCCATCGTCACTTCGACAACAATGGGATCTGCATGCTGCTTTTCAACTAACGAGCTTTTTCTGAATGGTGTAAGGATTTCCACCTCGCCATCAACATTCAATATCTTATTAGACAAGCTTTTGGCTTTCTTCTTGGGCAACTCGAACTCTGGTCCACCCGTGATTACCATGATGACTCCTTTCGTGCCACCTGATTTTTTGTTCGAGTCATCCTCATTTTCATCCTCACTTCCCTCCTTTCTTTCATGCTTCCTGGTGATTCCTTTCACGGACTGGCTGAACTTACCAGCTTTGATAAGATCATGTACTATATCTTCCAATGTTCTGCAATTATCCATGTGATAACCCTTAGCATTGTGGTATTCATAGTATTTATTTAAATCTCGGCCTAAGGATACTCCTTCAAGGATCTTGGGGAAACAAATATTTTTCTTTTCCATAGTTTTCTTGATAGCCACTAGTATCTGGCTCAAAGGTGCGTTTAACCTGGGGCGGTCTTCTTCTTGATCATGGTATCCACCCATACTTGATCCGCCTCGACCTTTCCTTCTTTTGTCATCAAATCTGGGTCTATCATCTCTGTTTGCTTCCATTCCCCAACTTTCTCTCCTTTGATTGAAATTTATTTCTTCTGCCGTGATAAAATCTTTTTCCATGCGCAACATTTGTTGTAAAATTTTTAGGTTGTCTGGTCAGGATTGCGTTCCCGAGATCTTTGCTTCTTGTTCCTTTCAACATCGCTTCTTTGGCAGTACTGAAATCCAGATCACGTACCTTTAGGAAAGCCTCATTCAAATGGTTATAATATTCACGAAGGCTCTCTTCTAGGCCTTGAACAACTTCATGAAGACTCTTTGTCACCAATACGGCTGGAGTGGAGTTTAAAAAATGTTTGTAGAATGCATCACTGAGTTTATCCCAACTTCCAATAGAATTAGGAGGGAGTGAGTAAACCACAGAGTTACTGGGTTGCCCAATGTGGTTGAGAAGTATTTGCATATGTACGCTTCAGTGGCCCCTGCCATTTCCATTCGATTTTTAAAAGCAGCTGCATGGTAGTTCGGGTCGTCCTTTCCTATGTATTTGTCAAAAGTGGGTATGTAAAGAGTCGCGGAAGAGTTTGCTCAAGAAAGTTTTCTTTTAAGGGTGAGAAATTGGTTCTAGATGTCGCCTCTTGGTAAGGTACTTCTAACTTTGTGAAAACCTTCTTAGATTTCTTTTGAAATTCTGGGTCATCTTCTTCTTCACTTTCTGGCTCAGCAGGACACTTAAGTGTTCTTGTTTTTGGAATCGGTTTAGGTATCATGCCTGTTCCTAATCCTTGAATGTCGGCCAATGTTGGGCCGATGTCTTCAGGCGGAATCTGATCGTCTTTCATTACGGGTTACAAATCTTTGAACTATGGACAACTATGTTGATTGGCCAATTGAGCCCTATCTTGTGCTAGGCTGTGCGGTGATCAAATCTGAGGCTGAAGTGATCGTTGTGGAGGCGATCAAGGGGTTTGTGTGGGGAATGATTGGCGTGCAGGCTGGCAGCGTAGTGTTATTATAAAGATGGGGCAACATGTGTCCTTTGTGATGCGCTTTCGAAATCTTCTATTACATTACGAGGCGGAATAGTCTCCCATCTGGATATGATCAGTCCGGCCTTACTCAAGTCCCCATAAAAGATGCTTGAAGAGAGATATGTCTCAACTATCGATTTTCGGTATGCTTCCAGCTCATCTGGAACAATTTTGTACTTTTGCTGCAATTGAAGGAGCAGGTTTCCTCCTTCAACGAGTTCGCTACTGTTTGGGTCATTGGCCACCACAGGCGGCGATGATACTATAGAAGTCGCTCTCATGGTGGAAGGGTCATTGTTCGTCCCTTTGTGGGTCATTGAGTTTTATTGAAACTGAAATTTTCCGGTCATCGGAATGTTTTGTGTAAACCGAAATTCTTGCCTGAACAATTAAATTCAGTCCACGCTCACTGCACCAATGAAGAATTAGTTTGGAATGTGGTTTCACGCGCTAACTCTCTAATAGAAGTTAACTCCAAACGCTTCTCTTTGACGTGGGTTGATAGTTCCTGCAAGATAAAAATAATCGCTATGGGGAACTAGCCGTGTGACCGGCACCTCTCCGATGCTTTAGTTAGATCGGATTTAAATGAGGAGGCAGAGAGTTTTTGTTGTGTTTACGAACCTTTGCATGATGACCCCAAAGGTCCTTTTATAGACTTCAAAAGTCTCCTAGCATGATTCGAAGTGTGAATTTTCTAGAGTTCTTGTCCGATTAGATCCTTTTTCTTGTTGATAAGATAGAGTTTCTCACTGGTGAGAGTTTCTGTCATGGATGTCTCTCTACTGATTTAGAATCATAGATGGACTCTTGTTCCTGAGGCATCAGGGCCGGTCCAGGCGGATAAGCCGACTTAGCTTGTGACCACTTGGGCCCTCTCCTCTTAATGAGATAAGGGAATACTTGGTCCTTCCTTTCTTTGGGGCGGTCGTAACTCGCCTAGATGATTTTCGAGTGGCAGGCACACACCTAGCCATATTCGACTATGTTATCACAATCCAATGTTAATAACTGGGAGACATGAATTCTATATCATCAATGAGCAAGTGCCTGCATATCCGTAATCACCCTTAAACGGACTACAAGGAATTACAGTTAAACAAGATGACTAGTATACAAGACTAAGGATCTTTGCACAAATTATTGTTGTGAGTTAAAAATTGACATTGAATATTCTTATTTAATACCTTATCTCAAGGCGAGTCGCTCCAATGTACTACTTGAGTACATCCATGTCTTTTTCTCAAGGTATAACATTCGGTTTAGCTAGGCGCTAGTCGGCTAGGAAGGGCCTTTAAGGCTTAGGCGAGGATTAACTGGGACTTAGATGAGGATTAATTGGATTTGTATTTTTTGAAAATATTATAAAATTTTAAATTCTATTAAAATCTTATTTATAGTATAACAAATATGATAAATAATAATAGACATTTTTTGGTGAAAACTGAAAAACATAAGATCTTTTTTTTGAAAACCTCCGTTAAACGACGTGTCCCTCCATTGGAAAAAGTTTAGAATGTGTGAAAATTTTGGGGCGAATGTCCCAACTAGGTTGATGCGTTCGCTTGCCTACAAAACACCCAAACCTCTTTTTATTAAAAAGAGCGCATCACAAAATGTGAATCACCCAATTAAATACAAAATTCATATACAAATTAATTGAAGAGCACACTCGAATCAATTAAAAGATCCAAAACAGAAAATGAAAATGACTTGTTCCTAATCTTAAATAAAAACCAACAATGATAGATATTCGTAACGAACAAGTCTTCATGATCCTGAACTCCTTCAAAGATGAATTAGTTTCTCCTCTTCCATATGCTCCATGTGATAGAGAACCATAGAGCCGTCGCAAACTCTCTCTTAAGGCCAGGTTTGAAGAGAGACCTCCAAAGCAATAGAAATTCATACGCTCGGCCTGGGATGAGAGTCGAGATTTCGAGCCAATTGAAAGCTCTACACCAATTGTTCCAGCTGTCTTTACAAAATAAAAATAGGTGCTTGATTGACTTAGACGCTGGACAAAGCGGGCAAGTTGAATTGGAAAATGCTGTGTAACCACGTGATAGAAGGAATTCCTTGGTTGGGATCCTCCTGCGAAACAAAGTTAACCAAAGAAACGAATTCACGGAAGCATATATGTGGACCAAATTAAGTCAAATGATACCTGAGGATTCTGCCAAGTGTCCTCGTCAAAGATTCCAATGCAAAAAGATGATGCTGAAAATCTTTTACTCGGACCAAAATTCCAAATAAAAGCATCTCGGTCACTAGGGAAGAACAAAAGAAGAGATCCCGCCAACATATCCTCGGAAACCAAGGGAGAAATAATAAATGGTACTGTTGAAAAAACCACTTTTTTCAGCTCAAAAAAATCTATTTGTTCTCCTAATCAAAGTCTCCGTTCCCACAACGAGCGACCCAGCTTAGTGTCAGAGAACAGCCCCATGCAAATTCTATGAACTGAGCCACTTTTCCATTCACAAAGCTCCCATAAGTCAGGGAATAAATCCTTTAAGGGACCCCTCGATGTCCAATTATCAAGCTGAAAGCACCCCGAGAATCCATTTCCCACTCGAACCATTGTGCTCTTAGTGAAAAAACTCCAAAATTGCTCATTGCGACAGCAGCATGATATTACGTCTCTCCAAATCGGCGAGAGCTTCAAGTGATTGCAGTTGAGTAAGTCCCACCAGGAGGCTAAGCCATGTCTATTAGCGTAAAAAAATTGCCCAAAGCGATTCATCTTCTCTATTATGTAGTCGCCAAATCCACTTAAGAAGAAGTCTAAAATTTGTCAAATTGAAATTGTGAATGCCCAATCCGCCTAATCGCTTCGGTAAATTAATAGTGTCCCAACTTACTTTACAAAGTCCACGGCTCTCCGAGTCTCCTTTCCAAAGAAAATTCCTTATAATTTACACTAATTTATTCTCCACCGCAACCGGTAGTTTGAGAATTGATAACATATTAATCGGTATAGAAGCGAGGACCGATTTGATCAAGATTTCCCTTCCCCGCATAAGAGAGACACTTCCCTTTCCATGATGCTAAATGAATATGAAATTTGGTAACTAACGCATCCCAACTTCCGATGTTCAAGCGCTTAAAGCTTAGAGGAGATCCGAGGTACGTGATGGGAAATTTCTTGACTTTCCATCCGAGTTTCAATGCACATGATTCCATAGTAACATCATCTAAATTATTTTCGATTAAAGAGCTCTTGTGATAATTTATTTTCAATCCCGAAATCAATTCGAAACAACGGAGAATACGAATGAATGACTTGATAAGAGAGGTGTCACCTAGAAGAAAACAAATCGTGTCGTTTGTAAATTGGAGCAAGGAGATATCCGGATAAGCGTCATCTAGCTTAAAGCTCGGTAATAGACCTTCATGAATGCTCGTGTCAAAGAGCCGCTTAAGGCCCTCAACCGCAAGGAAAAAAATGAATAGCGATAGCAGATCCCCTTGCTTTACACCTCTATTAATGCGAATTGGTTTACTTGGGCCACCATTAATCAAAATAGAGGTTGTTGAATTAAAGCGACATCCCCTTATCCACGAAATCCATTTATGGTTGAAATCCATTTTGCTCATCACCGCATCAATATACAGTCAAGAAATACTATCGAATGCTTTGTGAAAATACAATTTCAATACGAAGCAGCCCTTGCGACTTTGGTGTGCCGAATGAATTACCTCAGAAGCTGCAAATGAGCATTCGTGAATATTCTGATCATGAACAAAGGTGAATTGATTACCGGAGATCATGTGAGGCATTACTGCCTTTAATCTCGTCGAAAGGAGCTTCGTCACCACTTTTATACCCCATGAATTAGCGCAATAGGTCTGAAATTCTGAATTGAGAAAAACCTCGGAACCTTTGGAATGAGAACCGTATAAGATGATTTAATCGAAGAGGGTAGAGCCGCCGAAAATCATGAAATTTCCCAAATAAATCCATGAAATCATCCTTTAAAAAACTCCAAGCCCTCTTATAAAAGAAATGATCGATTGAACCCATCTGGGCCCCGAGCTTTATTCTCATGGAAAGAGCATACCGCCTCCCAAATTTCTTCTTCCGAAAAACTCTCCATTAACATTCGGTTATTGTTCGCAAGGTTTCGACTCTAATAACTCATAGGATTTTTTTATTTAATAATGAAGCTAAAAACCTTATCTCCCACTTTCCTACCGATAAGATATAAGTTCAAAATTCTATCAGGTGTTGTCAGTACCGCTTATCTAAATAGAAAAATGGTGACCATTGCAAGTTACGATGTAGTTTTAAAAGATATTGATCCCACAGGGAAGGACTAGCTCTAAAGATCAACAAGAAAAATGGAATAAAGAAAATAAAATATTTTTGGATTTTAGTTGGGAGGATTAGAATGAAGAATGGATAGATATATGTATAGAAGACTAGAGATTCTAAATATAGAGATTTTTCCTACGAAATAAGTATAGCAAAGAAAATATGCAAGTTCAATAAAGTTATTATGTTCACTAGACTAATTTGACATAATCGGTTCTAGACACTCAAATGTTCAATGATTCACCGTAGAGCAACACATGAAATGACTTTCTAAATCTAGTGCAAACAAATTAAGACAATTATATAAACCTAGACAACAATATTACTATGCTTAGTACGGGGTTGCTGTCACATAGGCACATTTAGCAAGTTACAATTCCAAAAATGTTGGCTCACTAAACAGCATTAAAATCACAGATCCAGTGATTATACAAAATCTTGTTAACCCTGAAACTACTCTTAAAGTTAACTCAAAGGCATATAACTTGATTAATATAAAAGACTCAACACAAAATACGCATTATGACACATAAACATATCGTAAA
>CATIWQ010235343.1:0-26370 GCA_949673415.1 Euphorbia schlechtendalii
TTATGATTAATTGAAGAAAAATTTAGAATAGAGATGAAGTTTTAAAGAAAATGAAGAATATATATTAAGGATTTTGAATTGTAAGAATACGAATGTTATGGATTTTTTGTATTCATTTTCTATTCCACCAACATACTTTATACACATGTATTTTGATGGTCATTTACGTAGCAAGCCAGGTCAGCAAAAGGGGGTAAAGTGACGCGTTTTAGATAAGTACAGGGGACTATCTATCACATTTCAAAGTTTAGGGTGGCAACGATAATTTTTTGAACAATTTCAGGGGTGTAGATGCATTAAGCTTAAAATTTTTTTTCAAAAAATATGCACCAACTCTTGCTAGATGAAAAATAATCAACACCTCGCGAACCACGGAAGAGGACTGTCACCTTTTTCATACAAAAATTTAATGATGATCCTGAATCATTCCTAACTGAAGACATGAGACTTTACATAGTTTTTGTCGCCTTGTCTAACTATGGAGCTCGAAACCTAGCTCTATGTATGCATAAGCATATATGCAAGTAGTGTTTACAACAACTTTCTTTTTCGCCAATTAAGTAAAACGCCAATCATATTTTATGGTGGATAAATACACCTATGTTTTCCAAAAGATCTAAAACTACCTAGATTCAAGTGAAGGCTATAAAAATAATTCGATACTTTATACTCCAAATTTACATTTCTCATATGTTTAAAAAAAAACTTCAAAATGTTGAATTAACTTCAAATATTTGTGATATTATCTTTCAAATATTTCGTTTATAAAAAGATTTTTAAAACCTTGCTATTTATTTTCTATCTATATATATTCGACATTTTTGTCAGCACCAAGACTTGATTGCAAAAATACACATATTAAGATAATTTAGGCATAAAATTAACGATAATTTACCAATTATATGTTTTCAGTGGATAGTGTTGGGAATATTTTCACTTAAAATACGATAAAAGAAAAAATTGTAGATATAAAAGGCAAGGTGACGTGGCAATGCCTGGTGCGCAGGGAGCTTGAAAAGGGTCCCACCTGAGTATCAATTCGACTCCAACCTCCAGTTCCCTCTAAAGAACACATACTTTCAATCATTAAACCAATCCAAGAATTTTGATATCTGATTTTCTGTACTCATCTCCATTTAACCCGTTGTTATCTTGATCAGTTTTGTGTATGTTAACGAAACTGATTTGCTGTTGTTGATTTCAGATTCCTTTATTGTTTATGGTAATCAAGATGGAGCCGTAGAAGATCATATATGTTGTTTGGCTTTGATCCGCTTCAGAAGAGTTCTGCATTTCTTTCAAAGATAGATTTTTCGATAATTTCATTACAATTGAGATAAAAAAAAAGTACGTCATTTCTTTTCTTGTTCAATCTTTAGTGTTACGATTCTTCTTGATTTCTTTGTCCTTTGAACATGTCTCTGAAAAGACCGTTTATTATTTACAGTTTAGGGGTTTAGGGTTTTAAAAAATTGAATTTTCCTTTGATTCGGATGATCTAATTCTCCTGTTTTTGTTTATTCAGGCAATCAATTGAACAATGGAGACGAAGACGAGGAAAATCAAGATATCATATCATGATCCTGATGCTACAGAAACTGAATCCTCAAGTGATGAAGAGCTAATCAATTGGATTATTGGGAAGAAAATTGTGAAAGAAACCACAATCAATGAACGCAGTTCCAGTAAGAATACAATAAGTTTGCCGTCTAGGCAAAGAGGAGTTCGCAGGAGGCCATCGGGGAAGTATGCAGCAGAGATTGTACATCCAATCACGAAGAAGAAATTATGGCTTGGCACTTTCGATACTGAACAAGAAGCTGCTGCTGCTTATAGGAATAGAGAAGAGGAATTTGAGAAACTCAAATGTCCAGAAAAGAAGGTTGAAATCGGGCTTTCAGATAAGGCGCTGAGAAAATGTAGTGTGGTGAAATACGCGGAAGAAGAGGGCTTTCCAGAAGAAAAAGGACGGGTCTTTTTTGATATAAGTGTCGAGCAAATAGTGCCGCCGTCTACTTGGGAAAAATACATGCGTTTTGAATGTGAGCTTGGACAAGTTTTTGAGGAGAATTTTTGTATGCTTGAGAGCGGCGAATTTTTTTGTTGGCCTTCAGAGTTTAGTGATGACGATGTAATGAATTTTTCCAGCATTGAAACTTTCATTGATTTTTTTCATTGATTCTGAGTGAGCAAAATTTTGCAGTTGGTAGCATTTTGTAATTGGGTACATAATTAGTTTTCTGTTGATGAATCTTTCAAAACTGAAATAGGATTCTTTTCTTTTAACATTTTTATTATTTTGATGGCTCTTTACAAATGAAATAGAAAATGTCGTTGCTCATTTTATCAATTTGGTTTCTAATTTCTATCTTTGTAGTTTTTGGAACTTATTTGGTCAGGAAATGATTTGAAGTTATAAATAAATATTTGATTTTTTTTACATCCAAGTATTCTTACATATATTGGTATGTTTAACGTTAAAGGACATGATCATCTATTTAATAATGTAAAATTCGATCTGACTATAAATATCTTTCATTGAACTTTTGACACGTGATAGATGACGTGATTGGAGACATCACATTAGTATTTTCCATGCACGTTATATTTTTTTTCTTTCTTTCGAAACTTATATCAATATTTTATATCTAAGTGCTAATATGATCATTATTTTTCTGGGATGTAAATAATATTTACCTTTTATTATTTTTGAATTAGTTATGTAAAAATCAAATTTTTACAATCATTTCTTTTAATATATTTTATAAATATTAAATGTAACACACTTAATTCTTATAGTAACTTACATGATAGATGGAATTATATTAATAATTTAGATCTGGAAAAGGAATTTCTATGAAAGCAACCTCTGTAAAAAATGACATATATCAGTGCATACAATGTACGCACGAATTTAATATAATTAAGTTTGTCTATATAAAAAAAATAATTGAGTATATCAACTATTGATTGATTGTAATATACATAATTCTACGCAAGGGAGAGCATTGATCAGTTCGATCAAAGAATAGAACCGAACCAAATAAATATTCAAAAATCAAATAATAAAACAGTTAGGAATCTAATATTGAATTTAATAGATTTTGGTTTGGTCCGGACCGAATCTAAATATTTAAGTTTGGTTCGGTTCCATATAAAATCAAATTGTATTTTCATGAAAAAATTTAACTATTTTTTGAGATAGCAAAGTTAAAAATGTAATAATTATTTTCATGTTAAAGAATTAATTATTATTTGAGAAATTAAAATAAAATTTAACGATCATTATACAAAAAAAATTAAACAAATATATAAGGAATGAACACAACCACTAACATGCAAAGCACCTTTTCCATTTCAATAACCTACGATATAAGATATAAAAAAATTTATATTATAAAATCTGGAAAAGAATAAAACGTGAATTAACCGAAAATGTAGAAAAGAACCTTAATTTTTTTTAATTAGGTTTGGTTCTAAGTTTAGTTGGTTTTTTTTATCAAAACCGAGAACCGAACCTAAAATCAGATTACCAAAATATTAGAACCAAGAAACCGAACCTAATTAATTTGGAACGGTCCGGTTCTCAGATTCGGTCCGGTTCTTTAGGTTTCTTGCTCTCCCCTAATTCTATACAGAATTTTATTTTTGAAAATGATTCTATACCATAAATAACCAAACTACGACTTTATTCAATGGTTTTTACTTTAAAGTAACTTTTATTTTATACTAGCTTACTGCCAAATCTTATACGAATTATAATCATAAACTATAAGTGTTAACTTTTTAAAAAAACCCGAGGTTCATTTGGTATTAGTTTTTTCAAGGTCATAAGATCTATTGTCCATGCGAACACAAGTATTATGTATATTACAATCTATCTTTAATTGATAGTAGAAGTTAACACTTAGTAGAAGATTGTTTTTTTTTTTTTTTTTGTATGTTGATATAAATGTAATTCCTCAAGTTATCAGTACTTAATTAATTCTAATGGGTTAACTAATCCTATAGTTGTTCGTATTGTCTTCTTGTATTTGCACAATTCATTTTTAAAAAGGCTTTCTTACCGGGAGGAAGAGTGGGGTAGAGAATGCTTAGTGATTAATTTTTCTTTTTCTCAGGAATTGTTTTTTCAAGTAACAAAGAGTGAACATATTCTGAAATATATTATTTATATGCGAAAGATAAAGTTGCTCAGACAACCATGTTTGTGAACAGAATTCAACTCAAATTATCAGTTATATCTAATATACGGAACATAAGGTGGAATTTTTATTTTTACAAAAAATGATTAGTATCTTCCAATCAATCCTGTCAGTGTTTGATATGCTTGACATATTACATCATCTGCCTCTGTTAGGGTGCTGCTTAAGTTAATTTGTGATCTTGCTGAGCATAAGAATATTTTTCATTGGCATGCTTGATGCATTACTAGCTACTGAGAAGCTTCCAGAAGAATACAGAGACTGTTATCAGGTAAATCTTCCTCAAGAAATCTTATTGGCCACCTTGGATGAAAATATTATGAGTAAATGGAAAGCCCTGCTGGTGAATATAATTGAAGATACGATGGGTTGTCGGATTATTTAGTAACATAGCTTGTAACATTTTTGGTAACAATACAGGACATACTATGTAAGGATTGCGATAGAAAGGGCAATGCGCGGTTCCACTGGTCAAATCATAAGTGTGGATTATGTGGATCATTAAGAGAGAGTCCGAAAAACCTGATGCAACAGATTCGCAGTAGCTCCAGGTTTCTTTTTAGCACCCAAGGTATATAGACATTAGCGCTGTTTATACTTACCAGTTAAGTTTGCTCAGTTTTTCCCCTCGCAGATTCAATATTGAGTGCTGCTCAACTTGTTCGAGTAAAAACCAGTCTTTTGCGGCTTAAATGCTGCCGCAATGTATAGATTCATTTTTTTCCCCGTGCGATTACTATCCACTTCATCAAAGTTTGATATTACTGTAACTAACGATTACAAACCAAAAGCATCACAATAACACTACGATGAGGTAATCCAAGGATCCGAGAGAGAGAGAGAGAGAGCGCTTTATTAGTTGCCCGTTGACCGGAGGAGAAAAGTACAGAGTTTTAACCCTAAAACTAAACCCAGAAAACTATACTAAACTTAATCACAACGCAGAATATACAATATATCAAAATACCATACAAGATCGCAACTAACTCAAGCCAGAAAGGAATGTATTTATAACCTTTAAAGGTAGCAAGTTGAAGGTAACCACCTTTGCCATCTCCACCTTTAAGAAACAGTCACGATGAACATAAATTTCAGCCATTTGATTGTGAGATCACGCTATGAAGATCAAAGGAAGTTGCAGAAAGTAGCAAATAGGTTTTCGAAGGGCCAAAATAAACTGGTAAAGATAATCTTAAACGAAACAAGCTTTATAAATGCCTTACAATTAGGCCATACAACACGGACTAGGCCTTTTACGGAGCAGACTTACAATTACAAATAGTTTTGGGATTTACAACTTAAACGCGTATGTACAATATAACATAAAGTTTAAATTACATTAAATCGACCCTAAATCCTAGCATATACTCGTGGTCATATTATAGGATACTACTTTAACTAATTTCACGGTTTGTATAATGATTAATGAGAATGATTGAGTGTACATGTACTTTCATAAATTTGCAATTTGACAACAAATAAAAAAGTATACCTCACTGATGTGACTCCCGTCTTTTACATGTTAGATCAAGACACAAATGTCCGGGTGTATAAAAGTAAAACAAAATATATTGATATATTCCACATAAAGCAACACATCATTGTGTAGGCAGATTTGGATCGGGCCAATTAAGGACATGAAATCAATTTTAAGCCCATAAACTAAAATCATTATTAAAAATTAAATTAAAGCTTTAGAATTAGTATAAAAAATCAGTACGACTTGACTTTAAATATATCTTGTATTTCACAAATAATAATGTGTAATTAGTTAAGTATAGCTTATTCTTTTTTTTCCACATTTCAATCCTCACCCAAAATGTGTAGATGAGAACGAGGCACTAAGTCAAATATATAAATTTTTGCTTAACATAGAATTAAGAAATAAATAATCACATGATTAAGAATTTAGGAAAAACTGCGAAAATTATGGAATAAAAAAATTGAGTTTTAATAATATAGTATAGGAAAGAAAGAAAAGAAAATAGAATAAGAAAAAAAAAGAAGTGCTTGTGGAAATAGCAACAATTGGCTTGGAAAGAGCAAACCACCTAAACTCAACCCGAACGTTAAAACCGCCTGCCTTTCTCTTTCTTTCTCTGTGTCCAAGTAAATGTATGAATTTTCCCGGCGATTATCACATTCCACTTCCACCCCAAATTCCAAATCTCCTTTTTAATTCTCTGAAATTTTTCCTTATTAACCTAAGCTTTTTCTTCAGATCGATCAGAGAGAAACTCTGAACCATAGAAAGCTTATGCTCTACAAATTATGATTAACAACAAATAACGGACACAGATTGACAAGAACTATGGCGATGCAAGATAGATCAAAATCACTCCATAATTTCTCTTTGCCTTGCTTGAAATGGGGTAATCGAAGACTTCTTAGATGTGTCAAACTCACTTCTGATCATATTCGCTCTTCTCCTTCCTCTTCTTCAATTCCCAATGGTTTCCAATCCAACTTTGCTATCCAAAAAAATCACCAATCAACCGCTGTTCAGAGAAATCCCCTCTCTTCGCCTGATCTTAGATTCAATGGAGGTTCTAAGCGATTCAAGGTTTCTCCTCCTCTTCAAGAAAACAAAGCCGGTGAAATTGACGATTTTGCTCGGCCTTGGAATATGAGGACTAGAAGGGCAGCGGGTAAGGCGCCACCACGAATAGAAGACAAGAGGAATGTTGATTCTCCTGCTCGAATTTCTGAGATGGATTCGCCGTCATCGGTAAAGAAGCAGAGTGTGGAGGCCGTCAAGGAGAAAATTAAACTTTCCGTTCCGTTGTCTAAACGAGAAATTGAGCAGGATTTCATCGAGATGGCTAAAATTAGACCTCCAAGGAGACCTAAAAAGAGACCTCGAATTGTGCAGAAGTATTTGGATGTAAGGATTCTTATTTTCTCTCTTCTTAATGTTCAATTTTTTTCTAATTAGGGATTGAGTTGTTCAATTTAGCTTTAAAGGCTCTTGAGATAAGATTTAAATGCGCACAAGTTTTGGAAAGTTCTTCTCATTTTCTTCTTGTTGATAGTATATGTACTTTCTATTTCAGTTTTCCTGTTCCTGGTTTTGATATTTACGGTTCTGATTTTGCTGTAGTCAATCTTTCCCGGGTTATGGCTAACAGAAGTTACAGCAGATGCATATAAGGTTGCTGAAGTACCCGATTCATGAGAGGTGATGATCATCATTGCCATTATTGATGCTTTTGTGCTTTTTCCTTTCTTTAGTTTTCAAGTCATTGTATTTGTTCATTGCTTTTGTTTCCATTTTACATGGCAATTTTTCTTTATCCGAATTGGATTTTGACGATTCATAACTTGTTCTTCAGGGGCAGATATTAGGTGTAGCGATTTTCTGCTTTTCCTAACACTGGTGCATTTGACCTCAATTAATGGTAAAACTGCACCATCTTTGTAAATGCAAAATTTAATCGAATAAAGTATGTATTGCCCGTTGCTTTCCTAATTTTTGTTCTTTCAGATGTAATGCCATTGCCTTAATTGATTCCTTGTATAGATGAAGTTCATACACGTAGTTCACATATCTGAATTTCGAGATTGTTTCACATTATGGCGTTGCTATTTAAAGGTTCTGTTTCACTCTTTACAACTAGATAGCTATATGGTGGACTTTGCAGAAGTAAATTGATTTTTTATTCGATTTCATGCAGTTTGAGCTTCCTATAATATTCATTCTTGTGTTCATGTTCGTAGCATAGATACTTAAGAAGGTGTTAATGTTATAGCTGTAGATTTTCTTGACGTGACTGTTTATTAGTAGAAAGAATTTAATATATCTTGAAAGATCCAAAAGCTACTGCTGCTATTGCCTGAACTGAATGGAAACTGATTAAGCAATCTCACATTCAAGGTACTGGAGTTACATTCTATTAGTAATTCTTGGTTAGCAATCAAGCTTAAGATAGAGGAAATTGTTTTTCATTCCTTTATTTAACTAATCCATGTCATCTTGGTTTACCATAGACTTATTTTTAAGGTACTTAAGATAGAGATTTTGTCGGTGCTTTAATTTCTCAGCAGTAAACTGCGGAAGTTTGCTATGAACATTGTTAGGCAAGAGGAGTTTGGTGAAGATTAGTGTGTTAATTGGTTCAAGTTCAAGACTTGTAAGACTCTTCTATCTTTGAAGTTTACATTGGTATTTTATCATTGCGTTGTTTCTGGACTGAAGTTGCAGAGGACCTAGTAAAGCTCTCCGAACGATTATTTCTATGCTTCTACTGGAACAAATTTTAGTATTGAGCAAAAGGGTCAATAGCCCCTTATTCTGTCACAAGTTTCCACGGTTTTCTTCATGTTGCTATCTGTTTTTTAATTAGCATTTGTTTAAATGTTAATGACTCATCCTCATTCTGTTCTGATTTTCATTTTAGTCTTCGTGCTAACAATCCTACGAAATCGCTGATGTTGGTTAACTCAGCTCAGATTTCAGATATATATTCGGCACCAAGATGAACTTTCTCTAAAACTTTTACCAGGGCCTCATCCTTACCCTTAAAAAGCAGCCTGTAGCAAGCTATTTGAAGGGTGAATTTCATCTGTAAGAGATATTTTCTGTGTTCAAGCATTTAACTGCATCTCGAAGTTCACTTCTTAGATTCCTGACAGATAAATCAGAAAGCATATGAAAGTGAAACTGCTACTTGTAGATTTTTGAACAAAAAATACTGCAGCAACTGCTGTTATTGTTAATGCTATGCCTGGATTTGAGTTTGACATTGCCCTTTTAAAAGTTTCTTGAGAAATTGTTAATTCCTTTGCTTTTTTTAACGTTAACAGCTAGTAGCCTGCCTAACAAGGTAGCTGAAAAGCTTAAGAAGTTATCGGATTAGGAATTAGGATGCTGATGGATGATTTTGTAAAAATTTGTCCTCAGATTTCTGGGCTTTTCAAAATCCTCCACAGCTTTGACAAAAGAAATCTTTTTGGGCCTTGTAGTACTAGTATAGCCCATTAGTACATTTACCTTCTTGGTTTTATTTGAAGGGTTATAGGTAGGGAAATACAAGTCAATATCTTTTTTGGGTGAAATATTTTTCATTTTACAAAATATGAATAATATTTACTTTTCTTGATTTTTTATTTTACGTTTTTCCTTTTACCATAGTTAGATATTTCTTTCTTTTTTTCAACATTCTCTCCCTCTTTCTCTCTCTTCGTATTCTTCCTCTTCCTCCTCCTCCTCTTCTTTTAATAAAGATCTCTGTAAATCGAAATCTCATCATCAAAACTTGTTGCTTAGTTTCAACTCATTCTGATTTCATCATCAAATTCAGATCTAGATCCAAATCTGTTGCTGCGTTTTTTTCTCATTCCGATCTGTGTTGCTACCTCTTTTCATTCCTTTGATTTTTTACGATCTGTTTTATCTGTATTCTAGTTTGCTTTCTTCTTCAATTTGATTTTCCGATTTCAATTTTCTTTGGTTTTCTTGTGATTTTTTGTTGCGATCTATTTTTTTTATGTTATTTGTTAGTTCATTCTCTGTTTTTTTCTTCTTGTTTCGTGTAGATTGCGATTTCTTTAATTTGTTTCCGTTTGTTTAATTTTCCAGTGAGTTTAGTTTCAGTTTTTGATGCGTTTCGTGATTTGTTTCAGTTTTTATTCCTAATCCGGTGAGTTTAGTTTTCCTCCGTCGAGTTTAGGTTTGTACGATTTTTGTGTTCCGTATTCTTACTCGGTTTTTTTTATGCAAGATGTTAACTATTTTGGCGTATTATCATGGAATTTGGACATATGTTTTCAAGAATCTCAAGTATGAAGATCATGGTGTGATTGTTGATAATCTTGTTAGTTTTTATGTTTTTTCCGACTTTAATTAGAATTCAATTTCACATCATGTCGTTATACCTGGTATAATGACTATTATACATGGTACAATAATTATTATACCAGGTATAATACTAATTATACCAGGTATAATAGCCATTATAACTTGTATAACGAGTAATAAAAAAACATATTCACATAATTGGAGATAAAGAAAGTATTAAGATCAAGTTTCACATTTGAATAGTATATGATCATTATACATCGAGTTTCATATATCACATTAGAATTTGGTTTTCAGAATGTCATACATGGTATAATGCAAACTAATATTATAAAAAATAACTGAAGATAAAAAAAAGTATCAAGATCAAGTTTCAGTTATCGCATTTAAATAGTATTATAGTCATTATACCAGGTATGATAACTATTATACCCGGTATAAATAATCAACATAATAAAGAATATCAGAGAAATATTCAAATCATTGAAGATAATGAAAATTTTAAGAATTGGTTTCAAATTTCATATTCGAACAATGCAATTGACATTATACCTGGTATAATGTATGTTATAGCTGGTATAATAGCTGCTATACCTGGTATAATAATTATTATACCCGAAATCGTTGGTTATTCTTATGTTTAAGTATTTTGAAAAATCAAAACTTAAATTCTCGTTTTTTGAAAAATCAAAACTTAAAATGTGAGATTTGTAAAATTACACCATAGCATGATCTAAAATTATTTTGACTTTTTCTGATATTTTCATAAAATCCCCTTCTAGGTATTACATGATCCGTTTTTAAAAAAATGGAGCAGACGGCGTAGCTAGGAACCAAATGGGTGGCGTGTATTCCACATAACCGAATATAAAAACGGTTGACTAGGAAAATGACTTTTTGCTCAATAGCTTACTATTATAATATTGTTTAGTGGAATCGTTTGTTCATTTTCTTAAAGCCGCCATTTGATGATATTAGGATTCTTATTTTTAATTCGAACAGCCTGAGTACCTGACTCATGCCAAAATCACTTCTTAATGAACTTGAAATCAATTTCTAATATACTTGAGGTAGTTTATTACTTTTATATGCCAAGTTGTTAAACTTAAATCATTCAGATATCCACTAAAATATTATATGCAGATGTTGCAAATTGAACGAAATCCCAAATATAGTTCGAATAAACTCAACATAAAATCTTAAACAAATTGTTTTACGCAAATCACCGCCCTTATTGAAAATTTGGTTGCAGGAAAAAAAAAACAAATCCTAGTATTCCTCCAATATTTGTGAATTCCAATGAACTAAGAAGTGTTTATTTTGGAGTTTAATTCTAGATATTTGTTGAATTTAGTCCAAACTACCATCAACCAACTTATTAACTCACACAATAAGACCATGTTACCATATGAGAGATATTTCCAAAAAAAGTGGCCCATCCATTGAATGAATACAATGCAATTGCAAACTACTCCACAATTAAGAAAAAGGTTGAAGAAATTCAATCATGAGGGAAAAATAATTAGTCATATGTGCATCTAGTCTTTAATAATAAAACCAAAATAACCCTAAATACAAGCTTGCCTCTGAAATAGGAAAAGATGAACAGAAATGACAAGCCATCAACGAAAGAAGGAAGGATACCTGTTGCCAATTCCATGTCTCCTTTTCTTCTGACATTTACCATCTCCATTAATTTCCTGGGCGTAATTATAATATTGTCCAAAGCTTAAAGTTTATCTTCTATTCTTATCTTTGCCATTGCGCAAAAAGGAACCCAAGCCAAAAAGACTAGCAGCTCCTTTACCAATGTACGGAGGAGGAACATTCAGAACAGGATTCATCTTAACACCGTTTCCATTAGATCCGCCACCGTAGTATTTCTTCAATGGCGGTTTCTGCGGAATTGAATACACATAATTACTGTTAGAACCTGCTAGTTTCTTCCCTCCTGATGATTGTTGTTTCAGCTTGTTCAAATCCTTGTATGCTGTTGTTGCTCTCTGTTTGGGCGCGGATCCGGTTGAATTGCTTCTCGAAAGAAGCGGCAAAGAGCAGATTAACGACTTCTTGAGATCGCAATTGAGACTGCTGCTTCTCTTGAACCCCCAGAACGACTTCTTCTCCTCCATCTGCGCGTTCAAAATCCGGTCCTCGATCACCGAATTCTCGTAATTAAAAGGCAGCAGAGGGAGCGAAACGTTTCGCAGAGAGTCGTGATCTGAAGGAAAATTAGGTTGGGGAAGTTGGAGGGAAGGAAGAATGATGCCGTCGGAGAAAAGCTCGTCGGCAGAGGAAGAGTGGTGATCCAAGCTGCTGCTGCATATGCTGAACTCGAAATCGGAACTGGAATCAAGGAGGTTGCGATCTCTTCGAACATCGGAATCATCTTCTTGTCGTTCTCGTTGTTGAATGAGATCGTTGGAGAAGGAGATTCGAGGGCTAGTTTCAGAGCACATACTGAAAATCTGAAAATTGAAAAGAAGATTCAAAGATGGTTGGCGGCCAACAACTGTTAATAAAGGAGTAGAATATTTAAGAGAGTAGATAGGACAAGACGGGACAGGAAAGGAAGAGTGAGGAGTAATACAAAAGGAAATGGAAGAAATGAGAAGAAGAAGAATGTTATTCTCTGAAATGAAGCAAAGAATTGCAGAGAGTAGTTGTCTGCTGAACAGTCAGTAATACACTACATTAATATATGAAGACGGAAAGATTTTTTTTAAGTTTAGTCGTAGCAAAACTGCTATTAAATATTTATATTTGAATTTGTTGTTTAATGGGACTATATTATTCGCCGCCCAACTTTATAGAATCATCCCCGTGTTTTTTTATGATTCCTCATGGTCAAGACGTACATAGTTCGAAGGTATTATGAAGGTTAGGAAAGTTAAATTAGTAACTACACACATGATTAGTTCTTTTGGGTTGGACATTTACACCTTTCTTAGCTTGTTTAAAATGGGTTCTTAGCATTTTAAACTTTCAAATGTGTTAAATATCCATGTACTTGTTTAAAATGCACCAGTTCACCCTCTTAATATCTCCTGTTAGGTTTTGGTTGAAGAGAAAAAAATTTAAAAAATATCATTTTTGAAAAATCAAACAAACTATAAACTGATATGCGACGAAAAGTAAAGTGACTCGTTTTAAACAAGTACATGTTATTTATCACATTCAAAGTTCATGGTAGCAATAATCCATTTTGAACAAGTTCAAAGGATTGTAGATGCATTAAGTCCATTTTTTTTATTGCTTCATATACATTTTCACATGCTACTGTTATGCTTCAAATTTGTAATATTTGGTACAAATGAATTCCAATAAATCATATGGAATTCATTTTTAATTCCAATTTTTTTTGTGCTTGAAATGAGCAAAAATTGGATTGACCATTCTTGAATTTGAATTCATGGAATTTATCATGTTATAACCAAATCCCATAATTTTGGTGGAATTTGCAAATACACATTTTGTAAGATTAAAATACATGAATTTAAATTAATTTCTATATTTATAATGGGTTATACCAAGAGTAGGAATCAAAATGAATGCTAATTCCTAGACTTATTTATTCCAAGCAAAGCTTAATGTTCAATTTGCATTGATGTCGAAAAGTATATTGAAAGTTATTTTTCAAAATAAAATAAAATAAATTCAAAATCCGGAAAGAATTAATAGTTAACAGTTCTATTTTTATTACTCTATTTAATTCTTTTTATTTTTGTTATCACGTATCAGTGGAATTTTAAGTAGTAATTTAACAGAAAATATTTTGAGTATAAAAATAAAATTATAGACTAGTAAAATTAAAAACATCACAAATTTCTTATTAAGTAGATGAAAGTTCTAAAACATTGATTGAAAAATAAAAGAGCGTAACCAATTTCTTATTTGAAACATAAAATATTCAAGTAAATTTCATCACTCGAGTGTATTTTTTGAGAATTTACAATGGAAGCCGGGTATTTTATACCATGTTCTTATCCAAACAGTCTAGTATTTATAAGAGTATTTTATTAAGATCTCATAAATACTTAACCGTTGAATGGGAGTGGATTACAAAATAGCTAGTTCTTATTATAATTTCTCATACTTTTTCTACTACATATGACACGAATTTTAACTGAGATAACCATATGTGGGGGCTTAGTCACAATGAATTCCTTATTCCTTAGTACTGAAAGTGGGGGGCAATTTTCCGAACCTGACGGGGATCTGTCTCGATGAAGACGAGGAATCTCCTATCCCCAAAGATGGAATGGAAATTTTTTTAATTTTTTGAATCCTAGACACCAATTTTTTTTAATTTATTATTTACAAACATTCAATATCATTAAAATTCGTATTAAACGAAATTGTAAAATGTAATAATACAATAATTGTTAATTTTTTAATATCAGTATTGGCAAGTTACAATATACTTAAAAAATAACATTCAACAACATTTAATTAGCTATTGGTTATACAAATTGAATATACATTGATTATATAACGATTTTTTAGTTTACTCATTTATTATCACTAATTATACATTTTGGGTTAATTTTTTAAACGTAACAAAATATAAAATATTAGTTGCATGTGCTTCCATCAAAAAATTGCAAATTTATTTATATAGTTGAGAATCAAGAAATTCCTAATTTTCTGAATCCTTAATGATACGGATGAAGAAAACTTTTCTCCAAAATCTTAATAGGATGTGGGATGCATTCCCAATTTCTAGTAAGAACTGAAATTCCTTCTAATTGACGATTTGGCTGCCATTGCAACCACGGAAAGCATCATATTTTCAACAATTATTGTTTTCCCGTAAACCTGTTTATTTTTGCTCTTAAAGAGATCAATTATTTGAATCAAAAAAACAAAACGTTTCCCTTTTGTCTCTTTTGAACAAATCCATTTGAGTTATTTAACTATTGTTTTCGAGAAATCTAGTAGTCTTATTCATCCAATTATTAAATTCTTTTGTAGGTGAGAAGTATTGTTAATATAATTATCATCACTTTATTATTAGCAGATTTTTGACTTTTTGAATATCAATAATTGATTATAAAAACTTCATAAAGATGTGCAAACCTCTAACTTATCCGAACTATTTAAATCCTAAAAACATCAATCAATAGAATACAAGAAAAATAACATCGTTTTGATGCGGTAATACGTTTTGCAAAAAGAAATGGAAAGATGATATATTTACATACAATTGAATAAAGTATAGGAAATTTCATATTATACACCAAAATAGTCTCTGATAAGGATGATGAGAATGTGAACGAATCGAATTACACCTAAAATTACGATGGACATTATGCATATAGGTTTAAAAGCGTCACTAGGTTCAAAGATCATAACTTGGACTAAACCATATTGTTGTATAAAAATTAAGTTAGGACGAGTATTATAAAAGAAACTTGGAAGTGTCTTGAAGCAAATTGTAAGGAATCCAGAGCTGGTAAGAAAAAGGGGAGTGTAGTTGCTTTGGCAATGGATCATATATTACATATCGTTTCATCTTTGGTAGGATTTGCCAATTCATAAGGACTCCACTTTGTACCTTTCTTGGAATTGATGCTACTAAATCATTTTGCACCACCCATTCTTTCATATTTCATGAAAATATTTTTATTTGATTTAAGTTCATTTCAATTTTTCATATTTATCAAAAAAACACGTATAAAATTCAGGTAATACATATGAAAAATAACATGGTACAACACTTTCTCCTCTTAAAATTTTTTGCAGAAAAAGCTCCTTTTTTCTATGCCTACAATGCTTTATGATTCTCACATTTGACCTCTAATTTATGAAAGCTAATTACATTTACCTCCTAACCTATTTCAATTGGGAATATGTTGCTTAAAAGTAGTGCAATAATTTCGCCTTTCAAATAATAATAATAATAATGATAAAACCCTACCATTAACAAAATAAATAATAAAAATAGTCCACGGAACCAAATAGCTCTTCACATTTTGGCCTAAGTCATCAAATGACTTGATCAGGTGGCCAATGTTATGGCCAAATGTCTTACCTAGGTGGGCACGTTGTGGTCAATTCTGATAAAATTCACGTATCATAAAATGTGGGAGTGAGGGATGTGTATGAGTCTCACATCTCTTCGCTATGAGCATGAAATGCTCCTTATATTGATAATACAATTTTAACATCAATGAATATCTTTTGAAGTTATATGTCAATCATCTTATGTATAACTTGGAGGAGCTAAAAACAAAGAAGAATTATTTAAAGCGTTCACTATTGTTAAGGCATCCATTTTCAACACAACATTACCAAACTGCTCCAGCTGAAAGCTTTCCTGTAACTCAAAGCTTCAGCCAGAACGCTATTGTCACTACCCTAAAGAAGTAATAAAACTATTTATTCTTAATTAAAAGACAATATATAATTATATGAAAAAAATTCCAAACATAAAATATATCATCAATTCAAAAAAAAAAATCTTTTTCGTAGTCATGACATTAACCACAAAAACATCTACTTTATGTTAAAAAATATATATTATCAGAACGTTTCTTGAGAAGACGTCAACCTATATATAAAATAAATGGAGCAAGATTATCATACAATTCAGATTAGTTCAAAACAATTAAATAGCACACGCTCTAATTGGTGTCTTTGGATGTAATTAAACCTATGACTTGAAATGTACAAATGAATTGGTTATATAATATCAAAAATACATGTTATGCAAATTCCATCATATGCACCGATTAATTCAAAAGTGATAAAAATGAAATCTAAAATGGCGCATACAGCGAAATTTATACGGAATATCATTTTTCCACGTGAAAGAATCAAATATAAATAAATATTTATGGTTTTAAAAAAAAAAGAATCAAATATTTATGTAATTCCCTTGCTAAACACGGTTTCTACATATGAAGAAGCAAGATTAAATTTAAAAGAGAAGATAATAATAATTGAAAAGCACTTTTGACTTTGCACTCCGCTTAAAGTCCAGGCAAGGCAACCATCTCTTACCTGATTAAGAGACCTCCTCTTTTTCGGTTGCTTGATTATGATATTTAATACTGACTTGGACTTGCTAAATTTTGTTGTTTATTTAGAATTGAAGTCAAAAGAAGAATTACGGTTCTCAAGTATTTTAATAGAAAAAAAAGCAAATTCCATGGATCATTATTTTGCTCCATGCTCAAAGTTCATTACTAGTTAAGAGTCGGTTTCGGGTTACTTTCTGAAGTGTCAAAATATATTTGTCTTTCAATGTTCTTCTCACAAGTTTTATAGGAACGATTTCTGAGTTTTAGAAAATAACTTGAAATAACATATAAATGTTTGAAACATAGAATGTAAACTTTTAGTCAAATATTTTTTATGAAGTAAGATTTTTGAAGATGTCGGTATCGAACAATTACTTCCCCCAATCTATTTTGAGAGGTGTACTACTACTAGTGGAGAAATACCCAATCATACATCTACGGTCTAAAAGGATATACATACCCTTTAAAACTTAACAAATGGTAATAATGGAGTGTGTTACAGTCCTGAGCATGAAATTCAAGTTAAAATATCTAGGTTATCTTTGTAATGTAATGGTACGAATTTCAAGTTACCATATTATAATTGTGTTATATCATGTATTAGAGATTATTTATATACAAGTGCATTGTATTGTCCTCATTAATTAAATTATCGTATCGGAAGTGAGGATGAATGTAATGAACCTTACATAAGAAAATTTTACCACACTTGCCCAAAATACGAATTTGTATTATAATTATCACTAAAACCATTTCCTAATCAGCTCATTGCTTGAATTTTCAATACCTTCCGTGCCATCATTTCAAAGCGTATTGAAAACGCAGTATAAAATATTGACTTGTGATAGTCTTAAAAAAAAAGTTTTGGCTTCAAGTAGCTTTATCGTGTAATTTTCACAAATTGTTAGTCAAATAGATGGTGATAAAAGATGTCGAGTGTTTAAAGACAATGGTTATGGAAAGATGTGATTATAAATATAATATCTAAATACAATGGTGCAACATTTAACAACACCCTAAGTGAATTTTTTATTAAATGTACAATTTCTACCATAAAGTAAGAAAAAAAAATTCACATCAATTGTCAAATGCGCAATTTCACTCAAACCTAATATCTCTTGAAATCATGAATTCCATCTTAAACCTTATAGGTCTCAAACCTATTGCCCTATATTCGAATATCAATTGTTAATTTTATTACGGAAAACCTACACATGAAAAAAAAGGTGAAAATGGTAACAAAATAAGTATGGCCTAAGCAATGTCCCTAGTAGGCATCACCCTCTTCCTCTAATTGGTCCCGCATTCTTTTGTATGGTATGTGGTTGCACAAATTAGAAGGAAACAACATTAAAATAATACATACATTTGTTTCAATTCACCAATTTTAGGACCCATCCAAGCGTAATCAAACGGTAGTTTACTGGTGGATGTTGCGGTGAACTCTAATGAGCATGGGTTACATCACTTTCCCATATGGAAACCCATCTCTATATGCGGACCCCATCAATATTCTGCTCTTAATTACTACCAGATAATCATATTCTAATTTCACCATCCAAATGGAAAAGATTAGGAGAAATCTTTTAAAAAAGTTGGTAGGGGCCCTTTTGCAATTGTATTATTCTTGAAATGGAGCATTCCTTGGTTGTAATATCACAATCCAGGCCACATCTCACCTTGTTTCATACCAATGCGGCTTCTGAGAAAAATCAATGCAACAAGGGGAAATGGAGCATTCCTTGGTTGTAATATAACTGTGATATATTACAAGGGGAAAATGTCCGAGGGTGGAAGAGTCTTTAAACCTCTATTAAGTTTGTTTAGCCAAAAAAAGGGAAGATAAGGAGACCTGTTCATGTGGTTAGTTACCTGAAGATGTTTTGCATTGCCCCAAAATTGATGGCTGAGAGGTGCGATTTGTCACTAGCTACAATAAAGCAGTTAGGAGACGAAAATAAGTATAATAATATTATCAGGCGTGAAAGATTTACTTACTTACTTACCCAAGGCAAAAGGAGTGAAGTATTTTGCAAGTCTTCTTTTGGGAACAGAAAAGAGAGGAGCAATTGCGTAGAGTGAGTGGACCAGTAATCCATTAGAGAAAGTAAAAATTAACCCATTCCCAAAGCGTCTCCACCCACCCAACTTGATTTCCCATTACAGACTCTATGTGCTCTTTTTTTTTAACTTTGATAGGTCAAATTCTTTTCTTCATGATTCCTGTAGCACTTCTCCTCCTCAAGCAAAGTACCTTTCCTGCTTTTATCATCCTGCAAACAGACAAAACATTGTGCTGGCACAAATTTTGCATTACATATTACAGTCCCACACAATGTGCTGATATTTACTTTGAGTGGGAATATGCCCAACCAAGTCTTAAACAACACTAACCAAGCCTTAATCGGGTCGGCTAGGGGGAATTAAGTCCAATTTATATAAAAATTTAAATGCAAGTTTTACGAATTCGTACTCGCTTGTGAAATCCCCCTTTTTTACACACAATTTTTACAACCAGAGAACCGAGACGTACCAAGAGTTTTTTTGTACATGTGGATAAGGAATTAATATGACAGCAGTAGTAAACATATCTGTTAGGGAAATAATATTTATTTGGAAAAATATAACCACAACAAAATATTTCACTAATTAATCGAGAAATAACAATACAAAAGAAATGGAGAAAAAAAAATACTCAAAACCCAAAACCCAAATACACCAAAACTCACACAAATATTCTATAAAGAATATATCTCTCTCAACACAATTTTTCTAATTGTTTGATGATCTCTAAACCCATGCAATGCATGGTATTTATAGTGCAAAATGAAACCTAACATTATTGAATATTGAAATATAAACACAAACAAAAAATATCAAATTAAAATGCTACGATTTGAAATCAAAATGAATTGACCTACTTAAATTTGTCAAAGTTCAAAACTATGAGTATGTCGCAATTTAAACTCAAAATTTTCCACAAATCTCCACCTTGAGTTAAAATTGATGAAATAATTCTACCTTCGCCAAAAATGCCCTTTCGGGCAAACTCAATAGTCACAAACACCAATCAAGTTCAATCAATGCTTAAACTTACTAGTTGGAAGAGGTTTTGTCATCATATCATGGCTGGATTGTCTGTCGTACCAATTTTAGTAACACCAATATTTCTCTCAAAAATAATATGTCTGATAAAATGGTACTTGACGTCTATGTGCTTTGTTCTTTCGTGAAACATCTGATCTTTCGTCAGAAAAATCGCACTTTGACTACCACAATGAACAACAATCCTCTGCAAATTCAAGCTAAGTTCACCAACCAAACCTTGTAACCAAATAGCTTCTTTGACAGCTTCAACCGCCGCTATATATTCTGCTTCGGTAGTGGACAATGCAACTGTAGGCTATAAAGTAGCTTTCCAACTGATAGCTCTACTATCAAGGGTAAACACATAACCCCGTAATGGATCTTCTTCTGTCAAGATCACCTACATAATCTGAGACAACATAGCCAACCACCATGTTCTTACTTTTCTCGAATTCCAAACAAGCGTTAGTAGTACCCCTTAAGTATCTCAAAATCCATTTCACAGCATGCCAATGTTCTTTTCCTAGATTAGACATATATCTACTAACAACACTGACTGCATGGGAAAAGTCACGACGAGTGCAAACCATAGCATACATGATACTACCAACAGTGCTAGAGTAAGGAATATGTGACATATACTCAATATCCTTTTTAGATTGAGGACATAGAGCAGTAGAAAGTAAAAAATGAGCGACGAGTGGAGTACTTACAAGTTTGGCATTTTTCATGCCAAAACGCTCCAACACTTTCTCAACAAAACTTCTTTAAGTCAAATAAAGCTTTCCTGCAACTCTATCTCTTTGGATCTCCATGCTGAGAATCTTCTTGGAAGCTCCCAAATCTTTCATCTCAAATTCACTACTAAGATCTTCTTTCAATCTGTTGATATCAAACATATCCTTGGCAGTAATAAGCATATCATCAACATAAAGCTGCAAATAAACGAATGAGCCATTTGCAAGTTTTTGAAAATAAACACAGCTATCATATTGGCTCCTTGAATAGCCATGTCCAACCATACAGGAATCAAACCGTTTATACCACTGTCTAGGCGACTGATTTAACCCATATAATGATTTCTGTAACAAACAAACATGGTCTTCTTTGCCTTCAATTTCGAAACCCTCAGGTTGCCTCATGTAGATTTTCTCCTCCAATTCTCCATGCAAGAAAGCAGTCTTGACATCAAGTTGCTCCAACTCCAAATCATGAATAGCAACCAAGGCAAGTAAAACACGAATTGAGCTATGTTTAACAACAAGAGAAAACACATCATTGAAATCAACTCCTTGTACCTGACTATAGCCCTTAGCCACCAATCGTGCCTTGTATCTAGCATCCTCGACTCTCGGAATGCCATCTTTCCTTTTGAAGACCCATTTACAACAAACAATCTTCTTATCTCTAGACGGTTTCACAAATTCCCATGTTTTGTTCTTGTGCAGAGACTCTATCTCCTCTTGCATAAATCAGACATTTTGCAGAATCATCTCGAGAAATGGCTTCTGAATACGTGGAAGGTTTGCCAACTCCTTCTGTCTCTTGTGCAGCAACAAAAGCATAGGTAACGTAATCTGCAAACTTTACAGGCATTTTTCTTTCTCTACCAGGCCTGCTTTTCAGCAACAGGATGCTCCACCTACTCAATGGTAGTAGTTTCTTCAACTTCTATAGGCTCACACTGCTTTCAGCAATAGGATGCTACACCTTCTCGATGGCAGTAGTTTCTTCAACTTCTATAGGCTCAGATAACTGCTCTGAAATTTACTCCTGTGTGGTGTCATACGGAGCAAATGATTCCTCCACCTACCTGCTTATCAGAATTCTCTATTTCGGTGTTAGCTACTACTGAGGACTCTTTTCTTGGATGCCGAATAGCAGATTCATCAAACACAACATTTCTACTGATTATAGACTTTGGTGACTTGGGATCTAGAAGCCAAACTTTATATCCCTTGACACCAATAGGATAACTAAGAAAAATACCCTTTTTAGCTCTAGGCTCCAATTTTCCATCGTTGACATGGACATAAACAGGACATCCGAAAATTCTTAGATCAGAATAATTAACAGGTTTGCCAGATCATAACTCTTCAGGAGTTTTACAATCAATCAAAGCACAGGGAGAGCAATTCACCAAATAAGCAGCTACTAAAGCTGCTTCTGCCCAGAAAGCTTGAGATAAGCCAGAATTTGACAACATGCATCGAACTTTCTCCAACAAGGTTCTGTTCATTCGCTGGGCTACACCATTCTACTATGGTGTAACTAGAACTGTGAGATGTCTTGAGATGCCCATATTTTTACAAAATGTGTCAAATTCTTCATTACAAAACTCCAAGCCGTTATCTATTCGAAGATGCTTGATCTTCCTACTAGTCTGATCTCCACCAAAGCATTCCACTGCTTGAAAATGGTAAAGACATCATTCTTGTATTTCAAGAAATAAGTCCAAACCTTTCTTGAATAGTCATCAATAAAGGTAAGCATGTAGTGAGCTCCACCTTTAGAAGGAACATGTGCGGGGCCCCAACGGTCTGAATGGATATAATCCAAAGTACCTTTTGTTCTATGAACACAACCATTGAAACTGACTTGTTTGTGTTTACCGAAAATGCAATGCTCACAAAACTCAAGATTAGAGGTATTTTGGCCGCAAAGTAGACCCCTCTTACTAATCATGGACAAGCCTTTTTCACTCATATGGCCAAGCCTCATATGCCATAATTTGGTAACGTCTGATTCTGACATGGAAGAAGAAACTATAGCAACACTTGTGGTTGTTGATCCTTGTATCACGTACAATCTTCCAACTTTTCTTGCTATCATCACAATAAGGGCGCCTTTCAAAACCTTCAAAACTCCACCTCCACCAGAAAATCTGCAATTGTTGTCATCTAAAGCAGATAGTGAGATGAGGTTCTTCTTCATGTCTAGAACATGCTGCACATCTGTTAGGGTTCTGACAACACCATCATGCATCTTAATTTTGACAGTACCAATTCCAACAACTTTACAAGGATGATCGTTGCCCATCAACACAACTCCTCTATTAACTAGCTCATAAGAGGAGAACCAATCTCTGTGGAGATAAATATGGAGATGAGCAAGCTGAATCTAAAATCCATCCTTGTCTAGATCTGGTACCATCGTCGAACACGGCATAGACTTCACAGCCTACCTCATCTTCTGCAACATTGGCTTCTGTGGGGCTATCGTATTTATGACTCTTTTCTTTATTCTTTTGTTGGAGCTTGTAACATTCAGACTTTATGTGCCCTTTCTTCTTATAGTAATTGCATGTCAAATTACTGTATCAAGATTTTGACTTTGATCTGGAACGATAACCATTACTACTACTGGGAGCTCGTGTATCGGATCTCCCTTGAACAATCAAACCTTCTGCTAAACTGGTTCTTTCACTGGAAAACTCTTTATCAATAAGATCTTTAGAATACAAACACTCTTTAACTTCCTCCACGGTTAATGTGTTTTTGCTATAAATCAAAGTCTCTCGGAAATTCTTGAAAGAAGGAGGCAGAGACCGTAGCAACATAAGAGCTTTATCTTCATTTTCATCTTCATACTTGATATCTAAATTTTGTAGATCCAAAAGAATGGAACTGAAATCATCAAGATGTGACTTTAAGGATGTACCTTGTACCATATGAAGATGATACTTCACCACAAGCTTGCTGGTGAGGTTTTTAGACAGATAGAGAGACTCGAGTTTCTCCCATAAACCTTTGGCAGTCTTCTCATGGATGACTTCACGAAGAACCTCGTTGACAAGCATAACTGAATGACAGCTAGTGCTTTTTCTTCCAAGTCTTGCTTTTTTTCTTTTGCCATCATTTCGGGCAATTCCTCCATCATCGCCTAGTATAATCCATTCTACGTCAAAATTACTTTCATCTTGACTTGCCATAAGGCAAAGCTAACAGAGCAATCAAATTTCTCGATATCAAATTTTGTTGTCGACATAGTAAAATTCCACAATAATTACTAATTGGCTTTGATACCAATTGGTTAGGGAAATAACCCCGGCAGCGGAATGAAATATTTATTTGGTAGAATATAATGACAACAAAATATTCCACTAATTAATCGAGAAAAAACAGTACAAAAGAAATGGAGAAAAAACACTGAAAACCCAAAACCAAATAAACCCCAAACTTACTCTTACAAATATATATACAAGATGTATATATAATTACTCTCACAAAATAAGATGATCTTAATGCCATAATCTCATGGCTATTTATATGAAATTTTAGCCTCCATTTGAATAGTAATTATTATAGTTTCACACTAATAAAAAATTTCAACTTTAATGTGAATTAACACATGTTGAAATTTTTCTCAACTATTAAAAAAATGGCTAATCAACTTGTTCACACTTAACAACTAATTAATTATTGAAGTTGAAAAAACATTCATAGATAGTAATAATGTAATTACTAGCGTGTGTCTATGTTTAATGGTATTCGTTTGGCAGCTGACTCAGATGATACAAATTGGATATGGATGGGTGATTTATATGTCGTTCTGGGGGCTCATGAAAAGACTAGGAATCCACCTAGTGAGAGGCCTAATCGTGATTTTTAGGATTGCGTTGATGAAGCTAAACTTATTGACGTTACTTCGCTTGGATCTTTATTTACATGGTTAAACGACTTAGATGGGAGGGATAGAGTTGATTCAATTCTAGAAAGGTCTTTGGTAAGTGCTAATTTCGCAACATGTTGTAGTTCATACAACTGCCTGGTTTTGTCTAGACATCATTTTGACCATCATCCAATCTGTTTTTGATAAAAATGTCTCCAGGTTCAGATTCTAATCAATGTGGGCGACTCATCTGACTTTGAAAAATCTTATTGAAGTTCATTGAAGGGAGGAATACCCTTCTTTGCCGCCTACTCAATTGTTAATGCTAAAATTGAATACCCTTCGACCTGTTATTCGAACTTGGAATAAAGAAGTCTTTGTGCACTTTGACATGAATATTAGAAATAGTGAAGCAAGATTTCTTAACATTCAGTGACAAAATTCTTTGATTGGTGTTACGGAGAGTTTGAGTCAGGAGGAATTGAATGCTCATTCTCAATTGAAGCTTCGTCTTCACCAGAAGGAAATTTATTTCAAGGAAAGAGTGGAGTTCGGTGGTTAAAGAAAGGTGATAGGAATTCATATTTTTTCCACCATGTTGCAAATGTTAAAAGGTCTTTGATGGGTGTTAATTCTTTGGTGATTAATGATGTGCTAACCACAAACGTGGAGGAAGTCTTGGAATATATGGTACAATATTTAAGCAACCTTTTTCATGATGAGGGAAGTGTCTTAGTTGATAAACGTATGATTTAATCGACTAACCCGGATTTGGTTACGTTGGAGGAAAATTTCAGCCTAATTAGTTGGCCAAGTTGTGACTTGATTAAGGAAATGGTGTTAGGAATGGACGCACATAGACCGGACTACCGGGTTTGAATTCTAGCCACATGATTCTTATTCCAAAGAAAGAGGGAGCAAATAAAGCGGAGGACATTAGGCCGATCGCTATGAGTAATTCCGTCTTCAAAATAATAACGAAAATTATCACTACAAGAAAATTGCGGATTAGCGTCGAAAAATAGCTTCGACTACTTATTCGACTCTAATAGCGACTACATAGCGTCAAGTTTGCGTCAAAATTTGCTCTAAAATTTTTCTATGAAATTGCCACCACAATTGTGATGACTTGGCGAAAAAAAATTTAGCGTCGGTTGGTGTCGATGTAATTAGAGCCAAAATAGCGACAACATACATTATGGAAGTTTGTTTGCGTCCATGTAGTGGCGAAAATGAAATTTGTAGCCAACTTATGTTGATTTTGGATGAGAAAATTAGCGTCCGAATTCATTCAGCCTCTAAATTATTCACTTAAAAATTAATTCAATTACAAAATAAAAAATTGTTTCAATTACTCATCTTATTCCGCCTCCTCTTTGTTATAAAAGTCACACTTGGGGCCACCGAAAGTTGTTTTTTCGGGGCCCATCACCGAAAGCCACCGAAAGTTGATTTTTTGGGAGCCATCACCGAAAGTTATTTTGTCTCTATGCTTCAATGCTTCAACATTTCATTATAAATAGGATGAATTGCAAAGCAAATGATCATCACAAATTTGAGAGCTTGAGAGCATTTGGAGAGTTAGAGAAAAAATTAGTAGAGAGGAAGATCAAAAGCGGGTCAAGCAAAAATTAAGTCTAGTAAT
>CATIWQ010235377.1:0-11314 GCA_949673415.1 Euphorbia schlechtendalii
GTTTATATTTCGCAATACGTGAACCATGCATTTAACTCCAAAAACAAACTAAGTGCGAATATGCATAATTAAAAGAAAACGGTTTTCTGTAGATGTAATATATTGTGATCACTTAAGAAATAAGCAACTTATCCCGGACCCTAATCTTTGTGTCTTGGTGGGCCGTCCCCCGGACGTTAAGCCTCACATGACTCTAATTCCTGGAAAGAACTAATCCAGGTGGCGACTCCACACTGAGAGATGGCAGATTCAGGTTCGAACCGATCTAAAACATTTTCACCTTTTTCTCTTTCAAACCTTTTTCCCGGGTCCTAAACCTGGTGCTTTTTCTTCTTTCTTTTTCAAACACCCTGGTGGACCGCGCCTATGAATCCGTGAGCTCTTGGCCCACCTCTCCGTGTCGCCCGCTCACACGTAGTCTCTCTTCTTGTGTTCTCGGACACTCAGATTTAGAAAGGTTAATCCTGTGAGACATTGGGAGATAACCCTTTCTTGACTGCTCAAGGTTAAATCTAGCCAAAACCTTATTTATGTATATACTTTGTGAAAGACCTAGCAGCCTTTTGGATCTATCTCTGTAAATCTTAATACCAAGTATAAAAGCTGCTTCTCCAAGGTCTTTCATGGAGAACTTCTTTGATAACCATGTCTTAACTGTTTGAAGAAAAGGAACATCGTTTCCTAATAATGATATATCATCGACATATAATACAAGGAAAATGATCGCACTCCCACTAGCCCTTTTATATACACAGGGCTCACTAGTGTTTTGATACAAAACCAATTTCTTAGATTATCTCATCGAACCTAATATTCCAACTCCTCAATGCTTGCTTAAGTCCATAAATGGATTTCTGCAACTTGCATACCTTAGAGCCATCCTTAGATGTGGAACCCTCGGGTTGTGTCATAAACACATCCTTGTACAGATTCTCATTAAGGAATGTTGTCTTCACTTCCATCTACCAAATCTCATAATCATAATGAGTAGCGATGGCAAGGACTATCTTGATAGACTTCAACATGGCCACCGGTGAAAAGGTTTCATCATAATCAATGCCTTGTTTTTTACTGTACCCTTTTGCAACCAACCTTGCTTTATAGGTAACTATGTTACCATCCATGTCGGTTTTCTTCTTGAAAACCCACTTGCAACCTATAGCCTTAATCCCACTTGGAGCATCAATCAAGTTCCAGACTTGATTTTCGTACATGGAGTCCATCTCCGATCTCATGCTTGAAAGCCATTTATCAGATTCTGAGCCATCCATTACCTCTTTGTAAGTCTTGGGGCTCATCATCTTCTATAAGGAAGAGATGCTTATCATTAGTGATGACAAAACCATATCGCTCAGGAGCGATTGGAGCCCGACCTGACCTACGTATTGTCGGTGTTATAATAGGCTGTTCCATGCTTACACTATCTTGTGTAATAGGTGTAGGTATAATTAGTTGACTATTTGTTTGATCTACTTGAGTACCCAACTCAAGAATGCTCCCACTAGATTTCGTAGGTATATGCTCATTCTCGAGGAATTGAGCATTTATGAAAACTAGTACTTTCTGTTCCTTGGGATCATAAAAGGTATTCCCTATAGTCTCCTTAGGGTAACCTACAAATAGACATCTATCAGACTTAGCACCCAGCTTATTTGAATTTGTCTTTTTAACATATGCAGGACTTCCCCAAACTCTCAGGTGAGAAAGAGCGGGTTTCTTACCATACCATAACTCTTATGGAGTTTGATCAATTGATTTAGAGGGCACTCTGTTTAGTATATAAACTGCGCTCTCAAGTGCATAACCCTAAAAGGATCTGCTAAGTTTTACTTGGCTCATCATAGACTGAACCATATATAGTAAGGTTCAATTTCTCCTTTCTAACATTCCATTGTGTTGGGGTGTGTAAGGAGGTGTCCATTGGGATAAAATACCATTATCCCTTAGATAATACTGAAACTCCTGGCTGAAGTATTCACCACCTCGATCAGATCAAAGGGTCCTGATACTTTTCCCATGTTGTTTCTCTACTTTAGTTTTGAATTCTTTAAAAGCATCAAAACTTTCAAACTTATGCCTCATAAGGTACAAATAACCATATCGTGAGTAATCATCAATAAAGGTTATGAAGTAGGCGAAACCCTCATGTGTCTTAACACTCATTGGACCACATACATCAGAATGTATTATTACCAAGTTACTAGTGGTACGCTGATCCTTTCCTTTGAAAGGTTTCTTAGTCATCTTCCCTTTTAAACAAGGTTCGCACACACCATAGGAAGCCCATTCCATTGGGTCTAAGTCTCCACATTTGTGTAACTTAGTTAAGCTAGTCTTATTTATGTGGCCTAGATGACAATGCCATAATAATGAGTATTTCTCATTATCTAATCTCAATTTGAGCCACAGCTTTCATTATCCGATGGGCATGTTTCATGAGAAACATTTTCCTTCTTCAACTCTAACTTCCTCATGAGCTTTCTCTTGGCTTTTAAACCTTTGAGTTTCTTGAACTTAAGGTCCTCAACAATGGCTTGCTCTTTGAGTTTTTTGAAAACTCAATTTTATAAATCTCGAGCAAGTCCATAATTTGGGTCAAGGTACAGTTGGGGGAACACTCCATGAGCATCCTTTTGAAAGAACCATATTTATTGGGTAATACCCTCAATACCATTTCCTTCAAGGACTACTCACTGTACTCAACTCTCAACTCTCTCAATTTCTCGGAGTTATCATAACTACTACTGAGGTGTCACCTTGCAATCTAATGTGGAACAGTTCATCATCTAAACTTTCCACTGACTTGTGATGATGAATCATGGTTGCGAGATTTAACCCTTTGTACACTTGTGCATACCTTGGGAGCATATGGTCTGACTTGAGTTTTGTGACAAACTCATAGTTTCCCTTGTGCTCCTCGTAATCATTTAACTCACATGAAAAAGTATTCTTGCCAAGGTGTTTGGGACTAGGATCAATTAAAACATAAACTTGGTAGAAGTTCTGATGAACTCCTCTGACAGTCTCAAACCACTCATTGAAGTTATAAACATCATATTTAATGTCATTAAGAAGACCGATATCAGTACGAGTATTTTCAATATTAGTGTTCTTTATTCAACCAAGATATAAGATAGAATACGTTTAGACATTAGCATATGTATATGCATTTAATATAAGGTCTTTAATTAAACACATAATTTCCTACTTTTTTATCAACATTTAAATAGCCCTTTTTATTCAAATTCGGGAAATCTGGTTGAACCAATTTTCTAAGTAGGTAGCATCCATAGTTACTCATCATGACCCCCACTATCACAGGTCAAGTCAGGATAATATAACCATGGTTGGAACCCATCCATTTTCATCTCTTGCAATTGCTAATCTATTTGAGTTCTCTTTCTCGAGATGTGCGTACCCAATTGTACGACTCCTCAAACGTGTCTCCAATTCTACATTAGCTCCAATAATATAGATAACTAACCCTCTTCGGTTAAGGCACTAACCTCATCTAGTCTAATGACCAAGCACATGTTAAGGGAAGGCATGTTGTACATGTGCTTACATCCGTTAATAAGGCTCGTATCACGACTTATGATGGGAAGACATTTTTCCACCTTAAAATTGTTGTAGGGATTTTATTGGTACCACTAGTCTCACCCTAGTCCAGGTCTCATACGATAGATATGATTATGAAATAATAATTCCAGGCTATTAAACATGCTCTAATTGGTATATCATAATCATTATATTATGCCAAGATTCCATAGAGCACGCAAAACAAACAAGGTCCATGTTTAAGTTTTTGCACTTATGTCTACATGTTTTAATATTAACAACTTAAACCACGTTTGTAAAACCATATGCGGAATAAATTCCCTACTAGAAATCGACTAAGTCACAAACATCCCTTAGGTATAGTTGAATCTAATACCGATGATAATTTCCAGGTAGGAGGGACCCCCTTGAAGTGAATGAGCAGACTTCTCCATTCCTTGCCAAAATTACCACGGGTTGTTTGTTCGTTATACCATGAATAATTATGATTTAAAGATTTCATTCTTTAATTAAGTAAAGTACGGGACGACCCTTAATTAAAGCATTTAGCCATGTGGTAAAACACTGCTAATTTTATATGATAATCACCTAGACTAAGTTTGAGCAAAACCTAAATGTAGTTATCATATCATTTTCTATAATACGAATTGAAACCTAAGTCATGCATAGTATACTTTATCAATTCATAGAAAATCACATTTTAACACATTACAATCAATCATTCATAGCATAAGGCAGGCTCTGATATCACTGTTGGTTACTCAAGATAGTAATTGAACATGCATAGGTAGCAAGGCAGAATTTCAAAAATTTAAAATTAACTTGAGGATCTGTTAAGCATGCCATGATTGTTATAATCTAGGTTAAAATGTTCCATAGATGCTTTTAGGTTTATAAAACATATAAAAGAAATCGAGAATCTAAAAGATTAAAGCATTACCAGTTGATGCGTGCTTGATCTCTCTTTGGTTGCGATGTTCCCTTTGAGTAATTCCGGTAGCACTAGCTTCCAAACTAGAGGAGCCTCTGTGACTTGATCCACACGGATCTTCACCGACCAAAACCTCTAAGAGGTAGAGCCCGTCAATTAATAGCAGTTGTTAGACTACTTGTAAATCAACCCCAAAATCTGAAATAGAAGTCTCACTGAAAGTTTGAGCTTTCTAAAAGAACTCTTCAAATTGTTTCGAGAAACTCATGGAGGATCTCACACAATAAAAGAAGAGAAAGAAATCAGAGAGAAAATAAGCTTAAAGCTTTTAGTGTGTATAAACAATGAGAGGCTAAAGCTTATTTATGGAGAAAAATGGGGGAGTGTTAGACTACCCCTCTAACTCTACATGGTATCTTATCCCATGTAGGCGGGTCAGCCGCGTAAGTAGGGTAACCCGCATGCTGACCCGCAGGCCTCATGATGGAAGCCCTCACAGGCTTCCTTGCTTGCGGCCCCGTGCGCTAGCGTCGCGCGTGCTTCTCGGCTCGTAGGCCCTACCTCAAATAATCCATATTCTTTTCGGGACCCACTTGCAATGGGAAAAATCCCTTGCTCGCTATGACAACCTTTTCCCTATCTTTTCATTATTTCTTTGAATTATTAATTAATTAATAATTCCTCTCATTGATTTCACAACTTGTATTTTCGATATAAACCCTGTCCATAGGTTCTTTACATGGTCCGATAAACACCAAAAGTGTGTGACCTCATAGGATCCCAAAGTATAGAGCCGCTAGAGGTTAACCTAAACTTGGCTTCCCGCCCGGGAACCTTTAGGCTTAGTGTTCCAGACCATTAGGAAACTTGATAGCTCTAGACGTTTAAATGGGCTTTCTAACAAAGGCGTGTGATCTCGCGATACTTAGAAAGTCACGTACCTGTGACTTGATCCATTTCTATAGTAGTAACCAGTGCAATACACTCTTCCCATCAATCCAATTTATTGAGCTCGGATTAAGTGTCGGCTCATGTAATAGCCATAGCTATCCTGGAATTAGACTTGTTCATGAAGAACACCACTCAGCGGTTTTCTATATTGAATGACTTGAAACCTATTCCATCAATCATATGCTCTGACAAAAGGTTTATGAGTGTGTCACTTTAATAAGGGGCCCTAAGGTACATCTCCATTATATTACTATGTCAGGAGCGATGGATCCATCTTGACTGCACAGCTTACCAACATGTGATCATCGCTATACCTGCAATCACCCATGTCATCCTGATCGTAAGGGTATGAATAAGTGTGACCCAAAGTATAGCAACTCCTACATAAGGTAACCGATATCTCTAGTCTGAGGATACTCGTACTGCTACTGCAATAAGATATGACACTAACACATGGATATAGTTATTTCTGAGTATCTATCTTATGGTGATCTCTAATTTGTTACTTGAATACATTCATGTGTTAACTCAAGGTACCACCTACAGCTCATGAGATAGCCACTTGGAACTAATCCAAGGAGTTAGCCTACACATGCTAGTCTATCCGCTCCATTGATGTCGAGTCTCAATGGAACTACGACTAGGGATATTTAGACTATTCATAGTAACACGTATGTGTAATTCTCACTCCACATAGCTCCCACTATGCCCTTGCACTTTTACGCTATGAATTAGTCACAGACTTTATTTTCATTAATGCGCATATACATATCCAAATATATATGATACCAGCGAGATACAAATAAAAGTAAGAACTGATAAATAACAAAATACCTTTGATTATTATTAATTATTAAAAAATGTTTGTTCATTACAGCTAATAAATACGTATCACGCTAATTACCTCTAGGGCATACATCATGTTTAACAAAAAGAAGAGGAGAGTAGAAATCAAAGAGAAAACAAGCTCAAAGCTTTTTAGTGTGTGTGAATTAATGAGGCTTTGAAAGCCTATTTATAGGGAAAAATGGGGGAGTGCTAGACTCCCCCTCTAACTCTACATGGGATGGGATAAACCCATCCCATGTATAGCGGGTCAACCGCATGGGTCATGGTGACCCGTGGTTTGACTGACGTGCCACATGAGAGAAGCCCTAGCGGGTTTCCCTCATATGCCGCAAGATCGTGCAAGCGCTGCCATGGGCAATGCTTGTGCGCTTGCAGCCCACTAGATCGTGGGCTTACCCCGCTCACTATTGACCTGCTAGCTTTTTAGTTCGCGGGCAGCCGCCCGGGCCCCACCTCGAATAAGTCGTGTTCTTTTCGCGGCCCACTTGCAACGGGAAAATTCCCTTGCTTGCTTTGTTTATTTTTTCCTCTCTTTTCATTATTCCTTTGAATTAATAATTCGGTTAAACCAATTAATAATTCCTCTCACTGATTTCGTAACTTGTATTTTCTGTATAGACCCAGTTCATAGGTTCTTTACATGGTCCGATAAAGACCCAAAGTGTGTGACCTCACAAGATCCTAAAGTATAGAGCTGCTAGAGGTTAACCTAAACTTGACATCCCATCCGGAAACCTTTAGGCTCAGTGTTCTAGACCGTTATGGAGCCCGATAGCTCTAGACGATAAAATGAGCTTTCTAACAAAGGTGTGTGATTCCCCGATACTTGGAACGTCACATTCATGTGAATTCATCCTATTCTGCAATAGTAACCAGTATAATACACTCCTTCCATTTGGTTAAGTACCATCCATTTATTGAGCTCGAATTAAGTTTCAGCTCATGTAATAGTCGTAGCTATCCTATACACCACTCAGCGTTTTTGTATCTTGATATATTAGAATCCCATTCCATCAATCGTATACTTTGATTGGAGGTTTATGATTGTGTCACTTCAACAAGGGGCCCTAAGGTACATCTCCATTATATTACTATATCAGGAGCGATTGATCCCATCTTGACTACACACCTTACTAACATGTGATCATCGCTATACCCGTAATCACCAGTGTTATCCTGATAGCCAGGGTATGAATAAGTATGACCCAAAGTTTAGCAACTCCTACATAAGGTAAACGGTATCTGAGGTCTGAGGAGACTCATACTGCTACTACAATAAGACATAACCCCAATACATGGATATAGTTATTTCTGAGTGTTTGTATTATGTCGGTCTCTAATGTATTACCCGAATACATTCATGTGTTAACTCAAGGTACCACCTTTAGGTCGTGAGACTGGCCGCTTGAAACTAATCTAAGGAGTAAGCCTACACATGCGAGTCTATCCGCTTCATTGATATTTAGTCTCAATGAAACTACTACTAGGGATATTTAGACTATTCATAGTAACACGTATGTGTAGTTCTCACTCCACATAGCCCCACTTTGTCCTTGCACTTTTATGCTATGAATTAGTCATGGACTTTGTTTCATCAATGCGCATATACATATTCAAACATATATGATGCTAGCGAGATACAATAAATAGAAAGAATTGATAAGTAACAAAGATGCCTTTGAAGATTATTAATAATTCGAAATTATTTGTACATTATAGCTAATAAATACGTATCATGCTAATTGCCTCTAGGGAATACATCATATCTAACAATGTCCCACTTGCACTAGAGCCAATTGGCCATGTTCTTTATACCATACTTGTTAACATGCTGGTCATGCTTAACCTGAGTCAATGGTTTGGTTAGCCCATCCTCCAAATTTTGATCCTTTGGGATGTATTCTAAACTTATATCCTTTCTGGCTACCATCTTATTTATGAGATAATACTTTTTGAGTATATGTTCATTTCTGCTACGAGACCGTGGTTCCTTTGCTTGAGCAATAGCCCCATTATTATTACAATAGACCGCTATCGAATTTACAATGCTAGACATCACACCGAGATCACCAATAAATCTTTTAAGCCATACGGCTTGCTTAGCTGCTTTCGATGCAGCTAAATACTTAGATTCTGTGGTTGAAACAACAATCGTATCTTGTTTGAAACTCTTCCAAACAACTGCTTTTCCATTAAAAATAAACACATAACCTGATTGGGATTTTTAATCAACCCTGTTAGACTAAAAACTCGCTTCGGCGTATCCCTTTAAAGTGAGATCACCTTCTCCATATACTAAAAACATATCCTTAATCCTGTGTGATTACTTGATGATAGTTTTAATGGTCGTCCAGTGCTTCTGACCTGGATCATATTGAAATCTGCTTGTGACGCTCAATGCATGTGAGACACCAGGCCGAGTGCATACCATAGCATACATGATGGACGCTGAGGCATAGGGTATTTCATTCATGTACAGCCTCTCTTCTTGTGTTCTTAGACACTCAGATTTAGAAAGGACAATCCCGTGAGACATAGGGAGATAACACTTTCTTGAATGCTTAAGGTTAAATCTAGCTAAAACCTTGTCGATGTATGTATTTTGTGAAAGACCTAGTAGCCTTTTGGATCTATCTCGGTAAATTTTAATACCAAGTATAAAAGCTGCATCTCCAAGGAATTTTGTGAGCACGAGATTTTGTACCAGCTCGTGCGTTTAATGATGACGGCTTTTCGGGATATTTATCCTCGAATTACACGATTTTCGATCGTCCGATGATCTTCAAATGGGAGTCTTCCTCGTCTCTGAATTTAAAAGGACTTTAATTCAGAAAATTAACTAAAAAAATAAAAAATACACAAAAAATTATAAAATGCAGTTGAAAGCCAGATCCGGAGCCCACCTCGCCTATACTTGGCAAGGCACGGCTCACTAGAGGGCTGGCCAACCTCGCCAGGGGCTTGGCGAGGCTCGCCAGTGACCTAGCGAACCTCGCCATGCCCTGGCAAGGCTCGCCAGCACACTAGTGAGCCTCGCTAGGTTGTTTAGCAAACTCGCCAGACTTTCTGGCTAGATCTCTAGGCCTCCTGGCGAGGCCTCGCCAGAGCTCTAGGCGAGGCAGCCTAGCCAAATTGGAGAGGCAGCCTCGCCGAGAGTCTGGCAAGGCCTCGCCAGGCGTTCTTCCTATTTTGGATTTTTTGAGACTTTTTTTCCTAGAAATAGTCGGACCTTTTTGGATTGAAGGGGGCTCAAAAAATTTAGACAAAAAAAATAGATTTTCAGATAAAAAGACAACGAGAAAAACACCAAAAATATTTTCTTTAATAATTTAGATCCAAAACACATTTAAATCTCAAATCTTGATTATTTTCAAACCATTCTTCTTCCTACACTTCTAAAAAATCCTTATATATTCTCGGATCTAAAACAAATTTAGAACCCGAGTTTAATTATCTTTTGGATAAATATTTTCTTCAAAGATTTTCAGATCCAAAAGACGTTTGGACTCCAAATTTTTATTATTTTCAAATCTTTTTTTCATCTATTTTTCTTTAGATATTCTCAGATATTCTCGGGTCTAAAATAAATTTAGAACCCCAGTCTGATTATCTTTTGGATAAATAAACACTTAATTTTCCAACCAAACAATTATTTTTCCAATTAAATTACACTAAAGTTCCAAGAATTAAACGAATATTTTTTGGACTTTTACATCAACGATTTCACCTAAACTAAAGGACGAGGAGGACTTCGAAAGGCCGAATGGATACGCCGAAGTGGATTCATACCGAAAGGGTAAGCCTCTGAGTTCCTAGAGCTGCTTTATCTCGTGTTTCCAATATTGTTCTACATGTGAACCTGGGAATATTTTTATTTCTTTTATTATGTAAATAATGTTGTAATTCTCTTCTTCATCTTTATTTCTTTTTTTTTATTTTATTATTCTTATGTTAGAATACCCCAACGAAGGGAATTAAAATTATTCCCGTATAACAGACCTCACTTTATGCCATGCGATCATTTTCACTAATAAAATTGATCAACATACGTGTAAATAAAAATGAACAATTTTTATTTAAAATAACAACTTTAAACTACCGATGTTTTAATTAGGCCACACGGGCCTCTCTAAAATCAAATCGAGCATACGTGATATCCCATGTGCTAACCTTTGTGGATGCAGGGTAGATGTATGTTTAGGATTTTATTTTGCCTTCGGGTATTGCACATATTTTACGGAAAATGTAATTAATAGGGTAGCGGGCGGTTGCATCCCTCGATTTTTGAAAACCTTGTAATTTTTATTTTCGGCATTTACTTACTGCTTTGTGGATGGTTTATTATTCCACTTTGTGGATGATTTATTGCTTTTTCCATACGTGAACCATGCATTTTAAAAAAAAGACCTAAGTGTGATTATGCACAATTAAGAAAATACGGTTTTCTGTAGATGTAATATAATGTGATCACATAAGAAATAAGCAACTTATTCCAGACCCGAATCTCTGTGTCTTAGTGGGCCGTCACCTGGATGTTAAGCCTCATAGGATTCTAATTCCTGGAAAGTGCTAATCCAGGTGGCGACTCCACACCAAGAGACGGCGGATTCGGGTTCGAACCGATCTAAAACATTTTCGCTTTTCTCTTTCAACCTTTTTCCCGGGTCCCCGACCCGGTGCTTCTTTTTCAAAAACCTCGGTGGACCTGGCCTCTCATCCCGCCCGCTCTCAGCCCACCGCTCCGTGTTGTCCGCTCATAGTGGCGACTCTGCTGGGGATTTTTCTAAAACTTATTTTTTCAAAGGTTTTAGATTTTGGATAAGTGCCGAAAATTATTGATCACATTATTCCATTTTATCTTAATTATGACATATTCATAATAACGCATTGCAGTAGAAGGGATTAGCCCATAAGTCTAAGGTACCCCTATTACCGCGAAGCTTTCTCTTGTGCTAATCTGCCTCCCTGAGAAAAGATAGTACTTGAGCGAGTGGAGCACTTGTTGCCATATCGCATGTACCTCCC
>CATIWQ010235396.1:0-10386 GCA_949673415.1 Euphorbia schlechtendalii
GCCGCAGAGCAACACATGAAATGACTTTTCTATGTCTAGCGCAAACGAATTAAGACAATTATGAAAACCTAGACAACATCAATACTATGCTTAGTACGGGTCACTCGCACATAGCCACATTTAGCAAGTTACCATTCCAAAAATGTTGGCTCACTAAACAGCGTTATATCACAGATCCAGTGATTATACATGATATCGTTAACCCTGAAACTACTCTTAAAATTAACTCCAACGCATATAACTTGATTAACATAAAAAGACGTAGCACGAAATACGCAATATGACACATAGACATATCATAAACTTCGAAATAGAAAGTATAAGTAGAAAGCAAAGCAAAATTGTAAGGTATGCAAGTGAAAGCTAAAGTTGACCAAACCGTATCCACTTTTTAATGGGAGTCATTAATTCCCACAATTCCCGCGTCTGCTTTGAATTCGGTCTCGGCCCGTACAAAACCTCTGCTAGGATGCTATTCTTTGCGAATGTCGAATAAACGAATATTGAAACACGAAAACTTTTATTGATAAGTGATTTGCAAGTACACTTATACAACAGTCGCTCGAATACGTAGAGAAATCTAGTGATCGAAACAAGGATTCGAATCACTTAAACATTTTCTCCCTAACACTTTGGAACGTAGTGATTCTAACTACACATAAACTATATCTCTCACTTTTTCTAATTCTAATGCCACCTTTTGCACTCTGGTGTTGCACTTCTTGAATGCCATGAAATTTGTGAGGTTTGGAACCCTATTTATAGAGTTCAAAGGGTTGTGTCTATCCAAACGAAGAGTCACATCTATTGGTGAAAGATTGCATCTCTTCAATGTGATTGGTTGAGAGGCTTTAATTCAATACAAAATGGATAGGCACCTTTTCATGATTGGTTGACTCCTGATAGGTGTCTGTTCATTGGCGGTTGATAGCGGTTGATCATGCTTATCTGGCAATTGGTAGTTAAGAAGATAATACCAGAAAACTGTCCATGTCGCAACCGTGATATGTGATTCGTGACCGTGAACCTTTGATTGGCAGACTTCTGTTTTTGAAGTGAACAGGTCGCGACCGTGAATTGAGTTTTCTTCAGAAATCACCTTGTAACTTCATCGATCTTTGACAACTTCGATTCTAAGCCAAATCTTCAAGTTCCATGCATCATTTTGCACCTTTTTCACTCTTTTTTCATAGAATTCCACTTTAGTTCATTTTACTCCCAAGATTTACCTAGTATCTGCATTTGCATCAAAAACAACTACATACTACGTGAAATGTTTTATAAGAAGTATAAAAATGACTTAAACTATAGTGTTTATTGTGTAAAATTATAATGATAATAAATGTAATCATACACTTATCAACTTATTATCAATATAATTTTACACACTAAACACTATAGTTTAAGTCATTTTTATACTTTATATAAAAGATTTCACGTGGTATGTAGTTATTTTTGGTGCAAATGCAGATACTAGGTAAATCTTGGGAGTAAAATGATCCAAAGTTGAATTCTATGTAAAAAGAGTGCAAAAGGTGTGAAAAGATGCGTGGAACTTAAAGATTTGGAAAACACAATTCACAGATGTGACAACAATTCACGGTCACGACTTGATACACTTCAGAAATAGAAAATTATCAAACAAAGATTCACGGTCGTGACTTATGGATGATCAACCGCCAGACAAGAATGATCAACCACCATCAACTACCGATGAAAAGACATTTATCAAAAGTCAACCAATCATGAATATATGACTATCCATTGTGGATAAGATTAAAGCTTCTCAACCAATCACAATGAAGCTGTGAGAACAGGATTTTATACCAGCTCGCGCGTTCAATGATGATGGCTTTTCGGAAAATTTATCCTCGAATTACACAATTTTTGACTATCCGACAATCTTCAATGGGAGTTCTCCTCATCAAAATAAATATTGTTTGGGACCTTAAATTAATAATTAGGACCATAGAAAATATTTAAAAGCCTCAAAGTGAAAATTTAAGGACTTAAAATATTTTTAAGGGACACAAATAATTTTTTTTAGGGGTTCAAAATAATTTAATTGGGTTATTTGAAAATTTGGATATATATAAACTTGTATATAAATAGCTAATCTAGGTGGCGACTTCACACTGAGAGATGGCGGATTCGGGTTCGGACCGATCTAAAACATTTTCGCCTTTTTCTCCTTAAACCTTTTTTCTCCTGGGTCCCTGACTCGATGCTTTTCTCTCTTTTTCAAACACCCCGGTGGATCGTGCCTATGAAATCGTGCGCTCTCGGCCCACCGCTCCGTGTCGTCCGCTCATAGAAGTGATGTAATCTTTCTCCAATGGACACAACTCTTCATTTGGATAGACGCAACCCTTCGAACTCTACAAATAGGGCTCCAAACCTCACAAATTTCATGGTGTTGGAATTAGAAAAAGTGAGAGCTATAGTGTGTGCGTAGATAGAGAGTGAAATTATTTAGTTTTCGCTACGTTCATAAGTGTTAGCGAGAAAATGTTCAAGTGATTCGAATCCTTATTTCGATCACTAGATTTCTCTACATATTCGAGCGATTCTTGTATAAGTGTACTTGCAAATCACTTATCAATAAAAGTTTTTGTTCTTCAACATTCATTTGTTCGATATTCATAAAGAATAGCATCCTAGAGGAAGTTCTGTATGGGTCGAGACCGAATTCAAAGTAAACGCAGGAATTGCGGGAATAGACGAATCCCATTAAAGAGTGGATACGGTTTGATCAACTTTAGCTTTCACTTGCATACCTTATAACTTTGCTTTGCTTTCTACTTATACTTTCTATTTCAAAGTTTACGATATGTTTATGTGTCATAATGCGTATTTTGTGTTGAGTCTTTTATATTAATCAAGTTATATGCCTTTGAGTTAACTTTAAGAGTAGTTTCAGGGTTAACAAGATTTTGTATAATCACTGGATCTGTGATTTTAACGTTGTTTAGTGAGCTAACATTTTTGGAATTGTAACTTGCTAAATGTGCCTATGTGATAGCAACCCCGTACTAAGCATAGTAATATTGTTGTCCAGGTTTATATAATTGTCTTAATTTGTTTGCACTAGATTTAGAAAAGTCATTTCATGTGTTGCTCTACGGTGAATCATTGAACATTTGAGTGTCTAGAACCGATTATGTCAAATTAGTCTAGTGAACATAATAACTTTATTGAACTTGCATATTTTCTTTGATATACTTATTTCGTAGGAAAAATCTATATATTTAGAATCTCTAATCTTCTATACATATATCTATCCATTCTTAATTCTAATCCTCCCAACTAAAATCCAAAAATATTTTATTTTCTTTATTCCATTTTTCTTGTTGATCTTTAGAGCTAGTCCTTCCCTGTGGGATCGATATCTTTCAAAACTACATCGTAACTGTATACTTGTAGTGTTCACCAATTTTCTATTTAGATAAGCGGTACTGACACCACCTATTCGTATTTTGAACTTATATCTTACCGGTAGGAAAGTGGTAGACAAGGTTTTTGGCTTCATTATTAAATAAAAAATTCTAGGAGTTAATAGAGTCGAAACCTTGTGAACACAAAACATGCATAAAAGTTGTTATTCAAAAATATAAACAAACATATATTAATGATGCTAAACAAATGATAATGACTTATATTGTCAATCACCACATAATATACTTAACGTGTGTAACTATTTTACGTCTTACAATCCAAAAATTACAAAATCTACTATGATGTTTATAATGATCACCATCGAACATGGTGATGACAAATCAAATTATTTTAAAAGAACCCGAATGTCCAATTATTACATAGTTTGATCATTCAAAGAAATTGAAATTTTGATTTGTAAAACCATGTTTTACAAAGAATAAAATTAATACACACACAAAATTGTATTTCTCTAGGCAATACAATAAAATAATACACTATATATTATATATAAATTTAATAAGTACACTTTTGAGAATCGATTTCCTCAAGTTCCTCTTGAATCTTTTCCACTGAATAGATGCTCGGGATTACGTGGATCATTATTGACTATCTACAACATATGTCAAAAGGTCAATGTTAATTACTACATAAATAATTAACTTAAATATATTATTAAAATAAAATTTATATTACATAAATTAATGTTTACTTATCACAAAAATAATTAACAAAAACATATTTTACCATATTTTATATTATCACGAATATAAAATAATTTAATCATTATCTAAATGGTTGTTTATTTAAGTATATTACTAAACAAACTTAATAAAACTTATATAACACATACATAATTCAAATAATCATCACATAAATAATTAAAAAATATGTTTATATTACTAAAATATATTTAATCACATTATACCTTAAATGTATAATTAAATTCAACCATTATATAATAATTAAATTAGATATTAATGATATATTTTCATTTATATAGAGAAAATAATTATCAAAATTAATCAACATACGAAAAACATTATTTTTTGAACCTAAAAAAATTCTAAAAAACTCACCATTAGATCCAAAAACTATAAAATTGGGAGGTAGAAAAATTTTCGGAACGAAACGACATCGTTTAGAAGGTGAAATCATGAAAATAAATTATGGTCGTTAGATGAATGCCACGTAGCATTCCAGAGAAGCCCCATAAGCAAGCTCAGGTAGAACGCGTCACACAGGACCGGAGCCTCCGACCAACCACAGAACCACACGTGACCACCGGTTTCTATCGCCGGTGAAGGAACAGTCACCGACGCTTGACGTACACGCACCAGCAATAATTGCGCCATCCTGGAGCGTGTAATTCACGCACCGTCAGTAACCGTTCAGCCTGGAGCGTGTGCACCATGCGTCAACGCTTCACAACCGCTAGTCGGCGCATGGGTGCCACGCGCCGCCTTGCCAGCCATTTCTGGTGACCAGACTTTGGCAGTTTGACTCGTTTCGTCAATCCGAGTCCGTTGACGCAGACTGTTTTATGAAAAAATGAACAGAAATTTTACGTTTACATAAAACAACACGAAAAACGAAACTTTTTCCTGTCGAAACACATAATTTCTGACCAAAACGAAACCAATCACCAATTCATGCCATATAACACTCGATGTCAATGGGGCGTGGATTATCCGAAACCCGTGGTATCCGAACCGATGTGTTTGGGGAAAAACTCAAAAATTTTCACCTGCGGGGATGGAAATGGGTAAAATTATACCGCCCAACCGGAAAAGTTGGTAGATTTGGGTAGAGCTATACCCGCCCCGTGGGGATCCCCGACCCGCCCCCGTTATAAGATCTAGTTAATATTTATTTTGATAGAGTTTACAATTGTTTTGTGTAAAAATGTTTATATTTCTAACGAGAATAAAGTAAAAATTGTTTTAAAAGAGAATAAAGTAAACATAATAAAATAAATAGAATAAATTTGAGGTCGGTCCTCGTTGTGTAATAGAAATCTTAGTAGTATGCTTTATAATTTGAGCTATATCAAGGAATAACTCAACTTTAGATTTATATTTATATATTGTAAAATATCATGATTTTCAATTTGAAAAAAGGTGAAATAATGTCATACAAAACAAGTGCATTTAAATTTGCAATAATGTAATTATTTAATTTTTCTAAGAAATTAACATTGAAATACTATATAAAAAATAAAATATAAAATGTCAAATTTTTTTTATCATCAATGCTAACACAATATATATTGTATGTCTACCCATTCTTCTAAATCTCAAATTTGTCAAAGTTAAATCCTATTTTATTTATTAACAAACCTAATTAATTTTTATTTTAATAAATTTTTAAAAATATTTCGAGTTAGAACGCAAAAATTTCTACTGGTAAAAATGGTAGAATGATGATTATATTTAAAAGAATAAAGTAAACAAAGTGAAAGAAATAGAATTTTTTTTATTCATGTAAATTAAAAATTAGATAATGAAAATGGTAGGTATCAACTATCGTTCCTTTAATAAGCATCAACTAATGCTCCTTCATTTGAGCTGCATCTTCATGTACTTTAAAACGAAATTCATATTTTATCAATTGTGAAACCAGGGGATTAGGTGACATTAGTTTTAATAAAAAGCATTCACATTTAAATTTTTGTGGCAAAAAGGAAAGTTATATGTATGTTTTAAAATAAGTAACTAAAGTTATAAATATTATATTTAAAACAACAACAGCATTATCCCAACTGCTTACCAAGACTCCCACACAAGCAAAATAAGGGGGATCGGGTGTATTTAGCCTTACCATGTGATGACATATAGACTATTTCTATTTGACCATGAAGTGGAATTGCTACAAATATCCATGATCTCAGGGTAAAAGAAGTCTAGACGGATTAAAAAATTATTTTACTTTAGTTCATTAGATTAAATTATCCATGACTTCCTAAACTCTTAAAATCTGCTTCCATTTGTTTCAATGTCGATTGAACTCGACAACATAAACTTTTGACTACATCTACATAGCTCACTATTGAATTCAGAAACAGAGCCAACTCAACATCAAGGGAGAAAATGAAGAATATCGTAAACATTATAAACACTTTGATTTTAAATGATTTTGGCGAATTCTCCAAGTTAGGAAATCTTAGTGATTGGGTTGAAAAAAAAAAATCCAGAGTGAGGGAGAAGAGGGCAATATTGGGATTTTATTTTCAAATATTTGAATATCACTCTTTTTATTTAATCCCCAAATTAAGATTTTTTTTTTCAATTCAAAACTATATGACATGTCATTATATTAATGTCAAGGTGGATCTTATATGGCGTCTCAGTTAAGAAATTGATTACTTGGGTAGCATAATTGATACCACAAGGAAAAAATTAACATCCATAGCAGAAGGAACGAAAGCAGTGACAAAGCCACTTGTTAGTAAGTGGGGTCCTTGGACTGCACTTTTTTTAGAAAAATTATATATAAATTATATTTGGACCACATCAAAAATCATCAATGGGTCCCATATTAATATTAAAGTTACACATTAAAAATATACATTTCTGAATAAATGTTCATGTATATAAATTGTTAAACCCAAGTTAATAGTACTTCACAGTACTTAAAACGTTTTGGAAATAACAAACTGTCTAGGATAATGAAATTAATTAAGTACTAAGTAGACTTTTAATTAATCAAGTTTACTTGAGTGTGTTTAAGGAAAAATAACTCAGTTTACTGAGTATTAATTAAGTTGTGGCTTAGAGTAAGAAAAGCTGAGTAGGCTGAGTATTACATAGTTTACGATATAGACTCAGCAAAGCTGAGTAGCTTTTATTAATTGAAAGCTGAGTTCTTTTGACACTAAGAGATAAAATGACACGTGTACTTTTAACTTATTCTGTGAGAGACGAAATATTCATTTGATGCTTTTCAGGTAAAAAGTGCTGAAATTAAAGAAGAGTGGTCCTCACATCTAAAAGGTGTCAATACGGAATGTTGGAGATTCCTCGGTAGCGTCCAATGCAAAAGGTATCTTCTGACATGTGTCTTTCTCAATGTCTCCGCGTAACTCTGCAACGTCAGCAACCAAACAAATCACAAGCTTTCACGTTGCATCTCTCACACCTCTCCATTATAATGGAATTGCTTGAAGAAACGAGTTTTTGATGCATCAAGATTAACTGATTAATCTCGTGCTTCAACATTCATATTCTCTATCTCTAAACATCTTAGAATTTGTTTCAAATGGACAAATTCAAAGCTATGAAGAGAAGAGAAATTAAAGATCAAGTCAAAATGAAAAGTTTGCAACGGCTACTTCCAAATCCTTAGAAGCAGATGTTCAAACTTGGTGAATCACCTCAAATTTCTTAAGAGCTGAAATACAGTCAAATTTCTAGCATTCAAAAATTCAAATTCAAGCATTCTAAAGCAAACGCTCATCTTTCCATCTATTTGTAATAGAGAGATATCGTATACGATTTAATGTTGTAAAAGGATTCAACAATTTAATAAGTTGAAATCCTTAGTTCGCAACTTTTAATTCGAATCCGAGTGACAATTTTGGAAGGGTACCTAAACTGTGGTTGAGTGGTAGTTAGAAAGGAATGTACTCCTAAGGAAGGAAAGAAACACTAGTGGATTAAAGATTGGAAAGGAATCTGGGGACTGGAGGTAAGCTCGGGGCCAAACTAGGATAAAATCTTATGTGTTAACTTTCTTATAATTTGTCGTTGTCTTTATAGTATATATGCTCATTCATCACTCTCTCTATTTTTAAGTTTTTCTTGAAAAACCAATCCAAGCTGAGTAAAGTACTCAGCACAAATTGAAGATAAACTAGAACAGCGAAGCTGAGTAGTTTATAGTTTTTAGACCTGCTCACAGCATAAGTTACTCAGCATGCATCTAAAAACTGTTTGGAAAGATTTTTTATAAATTTTAAAAAGAAACAAGTAACTGCATTCACCCCCATGTGATCAGTTATTTAAGCTAACGTAGACCAACATAAATTCATATGTAGCTCAACTATTTCTTTTATAATTGCTTATGCAATAAAAAATATTCATTGTTAGTAATTGCAAAATTTTGTGAATTTACAATCTAATTGAATTTTTTAACATTTGATGACATATATGAACACCACAAATCAAATTTTCTGGATTCGCTACTGAACGAACGGATGAACTAATTACATCACAGGGATCAAAAAGGTGATTAGGCCAAATTAAATAATAATTTGTTTATTTAAAAACCTAATTAACTTTCATTTTAATAAAGTTTTATAGAGTTTCATATTCGAACCCTAAAATATCTTTTGATAAAATTGTAGAGAGATGATTATATTTTAAAAGAATAAAGTAAACAAAGTAAAAGAATTTTTTTTAGAGAATTTGTAAAAAATGACCAGTTTTTCCAACAGACTTTCGGCCCAAGTTTTGGTCCATTACTTTATTGTTCCAAAATTAATCCATAGTTTTTTACACGTTCCTTTCTCCCACATTCTCTCTCTACGTGCTTCCTAATTAAAAGCTTCACATCCTCCATAACTGACTTTTCATTCTCTTCATTCTCAACTGCTTCCTTGCTTCGTTTTGCTATTTGTTCTAGATATTTCTCCTTGTTTTGTCTTCTTGTTGCTGTTTTTCAAAGTTCTAACCTATTCTCAACATCTTGTTCATCATTTTTCTGATACATAAGGTTTGTTTTTCCTCTTTGAATCTTCTGTTAATCGGATTTTCACTCTATTCCTTCATTTTTCACCATTTTTTGTTCTTATTCATTTATGGCACCTAAAAGAGCTTCATCTCAAAAGAAATGTTTGTTTGTTTCAAAGAAGGCTATGAAGGCAGCAACGTCTACTTCAACTGATTTAAAGGCTATTCCATCGAAAGAGATAGAGGAGGCACCCAAACATGAGGTATTTTTTTCATTTTTCAAACTGTTTATTTGTTTTTTGGTTTTTTGAATTTGATCAATCTGGCCATTTTTATAGATCTGGAATATCTGGTAATCATCTCGTATTTATATGTTTCTATTGATTATTTGGTAGATACTTGGTATCCGTCTAGTTTTTGTAAATTTCTTGTAGATATCTGGTAGTGAACTGGTATTGTTTTAGTATTTATGTTATTGAATAGCTCTTTTCTTTTTGAAATTCTGATTTACGTATTTTTTTTTAATTACAACAATGGTCTAATCTAGTAGTTAAGTGGTAGGAATCTATTTTTCGGCTTTTGAAGCCTCAAATTATTAATCAGTAGATATCTAGTATATGTCTAGTATTAAACTTGTTTTTGTGAATTTCTTTCTAGATATCTAGTATTCAACTGGTATTGTTCTAGTATTTATGTTTTTAATAGCTCTTTCTTTTTTAAATTCTGATTTATGTATTTTTTTTAATTACAATAATGATCTAATCTGGTAGTTAAATGGTAGGAATCTAGTTTTTCTATTTTTCATGCCTCAAACTATTTTAAAGCTTGTGGTAGTCTAAATGTAATTTTTGGAATGAACTTAGCTGGTATTCATCTAGTAAGTATCCGATATTTATCTCTTTGTGGTAGCCTGTGTTCTTTTTCATTGATCCATGTGTATATCTAACTTTTTTTTTAATTCAAAATATTTGCAGCTTTACAAGTCGGTGTTCCCCCCTACCTTGATTTGGTGTACCGGTGTTAAATGCACCTCCAATATTAAAATGTTTGATAGTCAAGGCTCCCTTCCGAAATGAACACTTTTTGCATGTAATCGATCTAATTTTGATGTATGTTTGAACTTTTACTATAATACAGTTGTTGTATATATAAATTTTTTATTATTTAAAAATCAATTGGAAGCAATTTTTGCAGATATTTTTTGTGTCATTTGAATACTCGAAGACCTACAAATCTGGTGAAAATGAAAGCAATGTATTTTATAGGTTCAATTCGGTAAGAA